>MU385755.1:183813-440971 GCA_022497155.1 Whalleya microplaca | reverse complement strand
GACAGCAGGTCAGCAGGTGACAGCAGGTCAGCTAGCCACAGCTATCAGCAGCAGCAGCAGCAGCAGCAGCTGACAGCCTCCCTTGCTGCTGAAGGCCTCCCTTGCTGCTGAAGGTGATATTCAAGTAATGAGGTATATCAGGGTGTAAAAAGGTGTCATCCGATATTGTCGTCCATACAAATTGTATACGTGTCAATAGCTGGCTACATCTAGCCACATACCAAACACAATCAGCTTGTCACCGTTGCCCATGTAAAAATGGACAGGTTTATATGCAAAAACATACGGTCTGGTATCTCTGGTGTCATCGCGCTCTGTATTCCTGGTATATAAAAAAAAAGAAAATTCGTAAATCGTAGGTAACAAGTGACGTGGATGTAATATAGATAGAAGTAGTTAGCTAGCTATCGATCTAATATATAGCTTGGTTCGATTTGTATAAAAGATAGGTAGCTATCGGACAAAATCGAAATAAAATAGTTCGCGTGCGAAAATAAGTCTAACAGTAGATATATTTCAAGTGGCTATTGCTAGTAAATTCTGTATTTCCGTAACTTGTGGTACAAAAGGACTATTTTGCTCGATTGATCAGAAGGCAAAAAAATTAAGGCCTATCCGGAAATAAGCCAAATGTCTTGGAACAGGGTATCGGTATAAAGCGAAAGTGAGATATCAGGTCAAAAATAAGTGTATATTAGCTGCCAGAGCTATATATATGTGACTATCCGACTATCTAGTGATATCTATTATAAAAAAGTGAAAAAGATATAAGGGAAAAGGTCAGCTAAATATAGGTATATAATTTATTATAAATTGCCCTATAGAGTGCCTTATAAATACCCTGTGGAGTGCTTTATAAAATGCCCTATAACGTAGCTCCAGGAGGCTTTTAGTAGCTCTTAAGCTATTATTAATACCCGTAATCCCCTGCCTTATTACAATATATAAAGGGGCAAAGCTTTTTTTATATAAATAAAAAATAAAGAAAAACCTCTAGTTTTTTCCCGATATATTCCCGATAAGGCTTATAAATTAATAAGGCTTATAACGTAAGCCTTATATTTAATAATTATCCTCCCCTTTTTATATAGCCGTCCCGGCTATTAGTAATTTATTAAGTTAGTATTTTATAGTAATAATAATTAAGCTATATTTATATAAGCTATCCCTTTTAATTTATAATTAACTTGTTATTATTCCGGTTTTTATTTTATTATTATAGTTTATTTATTAAAATCTATCGGTTAATTATTTTCGTTTTTTTTTTTCTTTTTTTCTTAAAAATTATTTAATATTTTATTAGACTGTTTTTTTACGCTTTTTCGTCCTTTTGCCTTTCTTTCGGGTTAGGTTTTTTAGATTTTTTTATTAGTTTTATTTTAGTTTTTTCGCTCGTTATTATATCCGATATAAGCAATAATAACGGTGCTAACGGGCGTTAAGCTAGCTTAGCTAATATTAGCTGCGCTAGCTTCCCGGAAAAGCTTCCCGTTACGCTAATTTAACGTTATAATACCGCTATTATTTCGCAAGTAGTCCGGGGCATTTCCCGGTTTAAAAGGCCTTACTATTATTACTAGACTCGCCGGGCGCGAAACTGTATTTTCGGCTGCCGTATAATACGCTACTAAATCGCTTCCAACTTTTTATATTAGCCTTATTACGGCAAGGCGTAATATTTTTTTTAATTTCGCAATAGCGAGCTTTTAAAAATTAAATATAAATTTTTTAACCTTATATTTTCGGTTTATATATTATATTCCGAAAGTTACGATACGTATAAATTTATTAGTATATTTATTTCCCGTTTATATTATTTTTATAGTTAAATTAGTTAATTAAATTTTTAACCTAATAATATTCCATTAAAAACGTTTTAGTAGTTTTATTATTTAGTTTATTTTAGTTTAAAAATACCAGATAAACGTAAATAGTAATGCCGTTAAAAAATATAGCTTTACTATATATATTATAGGCAAAAACTAACGGGTAAACCTAATTTCGGCCTAATTCCGATTTTTTTAAACATAAAATACTTTATTATAAATCTACCGTTCGGAATATAACTTTATTAGTTATAATAAAAATAAAAAAATTAGTTTTAAATTATATTTTTAATTTTTTTTTAAATATTATTATTAACGTTTTATAAAATTCCCGCCGCCAGTATTAATTACTTATTTTTAAACGTAAGATAGTTATTTATACGGCTTTTTATTTTTTAAAATACAGTATTATAAATTTTATATTTATTTAATTGGTTTTTTTTCGGGACCGTTTTTAGTAGTTTTTTAATCCCGTAACTAACGTTAAGCTTACGCCGGCGCGAGTAAATTTTATTTTAATATAAAAAATTATAACTTTACCGCATAAATTATTATTATTTAAGCGTTTATAAAAAACGTACGTCTAGCTTTTATAATAGCGTACCCCGATTATTTTTAAATTATATTTTTAGCTAAATTAAAGCAAGAATTTTTAAATTTTAATTAAGTTATTAGCTTAATTCCGGGGTTTTTTCGGAAATACTATATTATAGCTTAATTAATAAAACATAAAATAAATAATCTTAAAAATTTAAATTTAAATCCTAATAATATTAATAAGACTGTTATTTTTTTATTTAATATTATAAGTAATTATTTAGTTTGTTTACTTTTAAATTCGATTTTTAAAATATTATTTATAACGGCTGCTTCTTTTATATTATTATCTTTCGGTTTCTGCTTTCATTTATTAGTTTTCCGGGCCTTTATTATTTTAAATTATATAGCCTACTTACCTTTAAGTTCGAATTTTAAAATATTATATATAGTAATTACTTTTTTGTTTATTTTATAATAATATATAATACTATTTTAGTTATCGGTAGTTTATTTAATTATTTAAAAAAATATATTCGGCTCGTTTTTTTATTTTTTTTAGTATTTTTTTATAGCTATTTTATTTTAGCGTTTAAAAATTATAATACTTAACGTTAGCTATTAGCTATTTTATAATTTATTACGCTATTACTAAATCTTTCGTTTTTTATTTCTTGTTTTTTTTTTTGCTTTCGCTTATATTTTATAATATTATTTTAAGCGTTAGCTATATTTTCGGCTACTACTTATTGGTTATATTTAGCGGGCTATTTATTTTATTTTATTTTATAATATATTTTGCCTTAATATACCCGATAATTAATTATATTTTTAATTGCTTATTTTTCGTTATTTTTTAAGTTAAACATAAATAACGGGTCAAATAATTTAGCTTTTTATAATTCTAAAAATTATATAAGAAATACGTTATAAATTCGATTATATTTTACGGGCAAAATAAACCGGTAAGTTTAAAAGCCGATTTTTGTAATAATTTTAAAAGGTTTTATAAATTTTAAAACGAGCTTAAGATACTTTAGTCGTAAGTTTTTAGTCGAAAGGCCGATTTTTTAGCTAACGCGTAAGGTTAAAAAGGTATACTTATTATTATAATATTTTATATATAATTCGTTAGCGTTTTTTTAACGGTTTTTTAAATTTTTTCGGAATTATTTTAAACGTTTTAGTCGGATATATATCCCGGGGACTTTTTTTATAGCAAAAAGCTTTAATATAAAAGTATAAAACTCTAGGAAATATTTATATAAGACTTTAAAAGGCGCCTTTCCGGTTATCCGATTAGTAGTAAAATTTATAACAAACGCGGCATAAAGTAATAATTTTAGCTATATTATTTATTAAATTTTAATAAAATTTTATAAATACGCTTTTAGCGTTTAATTTATTTGTTCCGTTTGCCTATCGGTTTAAAGGTAAAACGCTATTAAAAGTTATAGTTTTATTTTATTATAATAGCAAAATTTAAACTAAAACTTACTTATAAAAATAAGTCCCCAATTTAATATAATACTTATAAAAGTATTAAATTAATACTTGATTTTTTCGTAAAATAGTTAGACTAATTAAACGGCATCTAAATAAGTAAATATTACAAATAAAAAAGTTATTTTCGTAAAACGGTTTATAATTATTAAAATAACGTTTATATCCCGTTTTTTATAAAAGGAAAGGGGTAACTTAATAATAAAGTCTATAAATAGTTTTTATATAAGACGTTTTAAAATAAATAAAATATTTAGTTTATTATAAAAATAATAATATTTCGCTTTAAACTTAAAACAGATCTCGTAATATTATATATAGTCCCGAACGTTTTATCGTAAGTCCTTTTAATAAAACTTCCGGGCTAATAATTAATAGGTTTATTTTTATCCGAAATAGCTAGCTAATTTATTATTATAATATAATTTGATTAGCTATAATTAAAGGGATTTTTTTTAAAATATATAAATTTATTAATCGAAAAAAATAAAGTTATAAGGCCTTAAGTTTTATTAGACATTCCAGATAAAATTGATAGTAATACGGGATTAAATTATTTAATATTCGGGGTTTTTTCGCTATATATTTTAAATAAAAGTAATTAGGTCCGGGAAATATTTATTTTAATAATAAGTTTCGTTTTTAGTTACATAACGGGCTTTATATCGGGTAATAACTTAAGCTAATACCTATTAAATATTTGCCGGAATATAAACGTATTTTATAAAAATAGGTATTTTTAAAAATTTATTATTAATTATAAAGCTTTAGTTTATTATTATTTTCTGTTTTAAAATAAGCAGTAGTATTAAATTATTAAACTGTTTTATTATATAATTAGGACGTCTCGAAATAAAATCGGCAGGGTTCCGTTTTCCGGGCTAATATTTAATAATAAAATTAAATAAGGCTAATAATATATACCATTTAGCTTACTTTATATTAAGCTTTAGGTTAGTTATAAAATTAGTTAAATTAGCGTAATTTATATAAATTTTTATAGAAAACTTGCTTTTTTAAAAGTAATATCGCTAATATTTAAACGTATTAACGATGGTTAATATTTCTTAATCGGGAGTTTTATAATTTAGCTTTAGTCCGGTAAATTTCCGTAACCGAAAGATTATTAAGTACTAACGCCTTTTATTATTTTATTGTAATAAAGTTTTAAATATAACATTTTTCGAGACGTTAGTCTTTATTTTTATTTGCTTTTTTAAATCGAAATATAATAAAAGAAAAGCGATTTAAAATATAGTTATTAGTTTTTTTAAAGCTTTTTTAGCTAGTTTATTTAAAAAGTTTCGTTTTAATTTCTGCCCTAGTGCGTTTTTTTTTTAACAATTGTATTAATAAAGCTATAATTTAGGAAAATTTAATAATAAAGCGGCAGTAGAAATTATAAAACCCGATAAACTATTAAATTTTATAAATAAACTATAATTTAAACTAGTTAGCTATAATATTTATACGGCTTTAATTTATAAATATATTTATATCGGATATAATATATTTTAGGAACTTTAATAAAAATTAATAAAACGTATATTTCGATAATTTAGTAAAAAGTTTTATATCTCGGAATTATTCGATAACTATCCGGAAATAATTTATATAAGCTTTTTTAATAAAGAAAAAAATAAAAATGTTATCGAGATAAGTTATATAAAATATATTTAAAATTTTATAAAAAGCTTAATAAATATAACTTTAAAAAGTAGCCGGGATATTAATAAAGCCTATAAATATTATTATAAATTTATAATAGCCGTATTTAATCCGGAAGGCGGTTTTTTATTTGTTTTTTTCCTTAATATAGATACGGTAGTAAGCGTTTTTAAAGTCGATTTTCGAAAATATTTTAGCCTTTAATATCCTATCTAATAATTCCGAAATTAAAGGTAAAATATAGCAATTTTTAACCGTTACTTTATTTAAGCCTTTATAATTTATATAAAGCCAAAAACTACCGTCTTTTTTTAATATAAATAATATAAAAATACTAATTGGGCTTTTCGAGTCTCGAATTTTATTATTAACTTTTATTTTAATAATAAATTTTTAAAGCTCTTTTAATTTATCGTAAGTAAAAGAGTAAATAAAATAATAAGGTACGTTTATTTCCGGGAATAAGTCGATAATGTAATTAGCCTAGTTTTAGCGGGATAAAATATCGGCTTTATTAATATTAAAAAAATCGGAATAGTTTTAAAAAGTAAATAAAAAATTTACGATAGTTTTAAGCGTTATAATTAAAAAATCGGGGTTATTTTTGTTTTATAATTTCGGGATTTTTTCCGGGAGTTAAATAACTATATAATAGACGGCATAATTCCGGCATTTTCGGGTAAATTATTTAGGGCTTAATAGTTTTATTAAAAAGCCTGTAATGCCGAAATACTAACGATTTATAGCGGGATTAAAAATAATCCGTTAGTTTTTTAGAGTTAGTTAGTTTAAAAAAAGTAAACTCTTTTTTTTTCGGGGGTCCCGATCGATAGCAATATAAGGGTATTAAAACCGGCGGTTAATATCTCGTTTATTTTTTATTATAAAATCGACCTAAAAAATACTATAAGTCGGTACGGTTTATTACCTTAACGCTTTAAAATTAACAGCTTTAAAAAAGGCTTTTTTTAGTTTATATTTTAATATAAATATATAATTAATTAAGTCTACCGAAAAGCAGGTATTTAAGTTAGCGTAAGTAATAAAAAAGGCTTTTTTTATACCCGGATAAACTATATAAAAGGTTTAAAAAATATATAAAACTTAAATAAATAACTTTCTATCGGATTTAAAAGCTTTAATAGTTTTTAAACCTGGGGCCCGTTTTTCTAGCTTATAATATAGTTGCGGGTATAATATTTTAGTTTATTATAATTATAGCATTTTTTTTACGACTTATCTTTCGGCCTAATGCCGGATTTATTGCCGGTAGGCTTTAGTAAGATTTAGGTATTATTTCTAGTAATAGGGTTAATAATATAGTAACCTTAGTATTAATATCCTTTTTTAAGGGGATTAGTTCCTTTTCCGGGCCTTTTAAAGCTTTAAAATCCGTCTATTTAACGGGAAGACCTTCGGCCCGAATTCGGGTTTTTTTTATTATTATTATAGCCCCGCTTATAGCTGCTTTTAAAATTAATAACTTTTTTTTAAGCTATAAATATTAGTTTTTAATGTCGGATAATAATATTTATTATATTATTTTTTTTTAGAAGCTTTTTGTCGTAATTAATGATTTTATTTCTAAAGTTCGGCCGTAATTTTCCGTAAAAAAGTAAGGCCCGGTTTTTTTCCAAAACTAGCTTAAATTATTAAATTTTTAGGCCGGAAAAATATATATCGAATTTATAAAAGTTTTATCCCGACTGTTAGCCGGCATTTTTTAACGCTATAATAAAATAAGCTTTTAAATATCCGGAGTTACGGATAAATGTTTTAGTTTATTATTTAAAAATACTTTAGTTTAATTGGAGCTATTATTATTCCGGTTTATTTATAAACTAAATTCGGGTTTGGTACATTTTTTTATACTATTGGTTTATTTTGCTCCGAGTATAAATAATTTTAGCGGTATTTTTCCGAAACTTTTTAAATACGCTAAAAAAGATAGCCCGGTATTTATTAAATTAAATTTCTTACTTAACGTAATTAAATAAAAGGCTAAATTTATTATAATTAAACGTAACGATATAATTAAAATTAATATCCGAGTCGCTATCGGAATTAAAAAAATTGGGATCCGGCGAAATAAACTTTCCTAAAAAAGGATTAAGCCCTAAGCTTTTAGGTACGTTAGGCTTACTATTAAATAATAATAAGTCCGAAAGTTTTAATAACATATCCTAGGTATTAATTATATTATGTTTTTTACGCGAGGCTTTAATAAATTATATAAAAAGAATACATAAGGTAGTTTATTTAAACTTTAAAATGCGAAACTTTTTATAATAGCGGGCTCGTTATTTATTAGATTTTGCGGCATTTTAAGTTTAGCTAGATTTTACGTCCTTTTAGGGTTAGGTAATAGATTTGTCCCTTTTTTAGTTCTAGTTTTTTAGGAGATCGGGGTTTTTTATTTATATAAACGATAGGCTTTTTTTAATAGTTATAAGATCCGGCTTTTATAGAAGTTTTATAACAGCTTGCTTATTTTTTCGGGTATTATTTTTAATAGATATACCTAAAGTCGATATACCGTAAATAATTCGGGAAAAAAAAAATCAGAATTATTAAAAATAGTAGTAATTAAGCACAGGTAATATATTAACCTATAAAATATAAATATAGGTATACTAATTTTTAACCCCTTTATATATAAAGGGGCGAAACCTCCCTTATATAAACAAAAGATAGGGAAAAACCTCCGGTTTTTCCCCGATATATCCCCGATAAGACTTATAGGTTAATAAAGCTTATAGCGTAAGCCCTATATCTAATAATTTAATACGCCTAATAACGTTATTAATAATTAAAGCCCTTAATTTATCTCTATTTTTATAAGCGAATTAGCTTATATTATAAGTATCGATTAAAAATTAATATTATTTAGTTATTACGAGACTATAAGTTAAGCTAAAGTTATAAATATATATTTAAATTAACGCTTACGCCTTTTCGTAAATTATTACCAGAATAATTAGTTATAATTATTGCCGGCTATAAATTATATGCAGGCGTTATTGCCATATAAATCGATAAAATTATCCCTTTATAAAATAAAAATAAGATTTATTATATTTATAAATTTCGATTAAAATCGGCAAACGGTAGATTTTAATAGTTTTCCCGTAAAAAAACGCCTCTCTCGGAAAAAGGCTTAAAAACGAGCTAAAATATTAAATAATTTTACTATTATAACGCGATCTACTATAAAGCAGACGTAAGAGTGTATAACTAAATAAGCTAATAAATACCGGAAGGCATTTAATTTCGGAATAAGTAATAAGGTATTTATTATTAAAAAACGGCAGGCTTAAGTTATAAATTAGCTATCGGATAAATTAAACTTTCCTTTAATTTATTAGTATTTTAAGATAGAAAAAAAGCTGCTAAATAACATTTATCGGCTTAAAGTCCTCCCGACCTAGCGTATTACGATATTATATTATGCTAATAAGCTACGGCGCTATTATAATAATCCGCTTTTAAAACAAGCGGCTAAAAGCCTTAAGGGTAAAGTAGTTTAGCCTAATAAAAAAGAAAAATTTACAGTAAAACGGGTTATTATATCGCAAATACACTACCGAAAATTACAGTATTAAGTAGACTAAAAAAGATAAGATATCGATAAAATATAATATTCGGCCGAAAATTTTAAAAATATATCGGGATAATTAGCCGCTTTTTATAAAGCTAACCCTAACGCGGCTAGACCTTTTATACGCCTTCCTAAATAAATGTAAGCAGTAAAAAAAAGCGGTTTAATAATTTATACCCTAATAATAATAAGCCTGCGGCCGTACGGCAGTTATAGTGGAGACAGAAATAAGCCTAAGGCTTAGGTAATAAAAACGGGATCCTTTTTTTATTATTAGAAAAAAAGATATAGGATAGCCGTATATATAACTAGATTTACGCGATAACGCTTTTAACGGTTATAAAAAAGCCTTATTTAAGCGCCGCAATATAAGGGCCCGTTAGCGTAATAATAATATAAATACCCGAGATAATCTTTCTTTTAGCTAGAAAATAACTAAAATCAGATTGATTAATTATTCCTTAAAGTCCGAGGTTCGAGTCTTGGGGTAAGCCTTTCTTTTTTTTAGGGGGGAGGTAGTTACGGTCTATATAAACCACCTATAGTATATAGCCTATACATATATTAGTTACTTACCGGGGTTAGCCCGGCGGGGTCCTTTTAAATAAATTTCCTTAACGCACACTTAGGAAATTCGTTCCTCTTTTCTTTATCTTGCGATTTTAATATAACAGCTAGTAATACTAAAGCCTTGCCTCCAGCAATTACCACGTACCGTAATAGCGTATTATAAAAAGTAAGAGTAAAAGTAAAGTAATAACCGATTTTTACCCGCTAAATAAAGTTATAATACCCGATAATTACTTTTTATTATTATAGGCCGAAATTATGATTTAGTTATAAAATAAAGTTTAAATTATAATAGTTGATGTCACGTGTTACAAGGGTTAAGGTGGCTTGGCGACTTAATTCCTGTGTATTTTATATAATATTAAAATGGAGGAAAAGGAAGGAATTTAAACTAAAAGGTCGGCCGAGAAATTTACTATATATACTAGGTGTATAGTTTAAGCTAATTACGTAATGCGCACAGACCACACCTTAATCTTGTGCTTAACTTATATTATAACAGTCGATATTATTAATTTTTTTATTAATTTACTGTTTATTATAACATTTAAAATAAATCTATAATTATTAGCTTATATAAATTAAAAAAATTTATTATAATTATAATAAGCTTTCGGAATTTTTCTGCTGATATTTAATAATTTATAAATAAGCTTTTGCAAAAATATCATTATTATATAAAAGTATTTATTAACGATATTATTATTTTTTCGGACTTAAAAAAAGAATATTTAGTTTATTTAAAAATTATTTTTAGCTTATTTTAAAAACGACGTATTTTATTTTTTAAAGAAGTTTTTTAAAATATTTATTAATTAAATTATTCGGTTTTTATATAAATGCCTTAAAAACAGCTATAATTAATAAGCGTTTAATAGTTATAAATAATGAATAATTTTTTAAAAACTTTAAGTTTTTAAAAAAGTACTTAAGTGTGACAAGGGTTTTTAAACTTTTTATATTATATTATACGCGACTTTTTAAGCCGCTATAAAAACGTAAAATAGCTTTATTTACTAAACGTCGGAAAAACAATAAGTTATTTTTAAAAAACCTTTATTATTATTAGATATATATAAAATTTATATATTATAAATTTATTAAAGCCGAAATAATTTCGTTTAAAGCGGTATAATAAGCGATTTACGAGTATATTATTTTATATTACTATACCCCGGGTAAAACTTTGTATATATAAGTAAATATATTAATAAAACGAGATTTCGGTATTATATTTTTTATATTAAAAACGGCTATAAATAGATTATAAGTTAGCTAATACTTAAATTATAAATTAAATTAATTATATTTTAACTCGGAATTTATTATAAGCGGAAATACGGTATAAATTTTTTAAGTTAAAAGTAGTTTATATTAATTACGGGAGGTACGTACCTATATGGTGCACGGACCATTTGTTGCTACGTACTCCCGTATATTAATTAATAACGGCACGGCAAAATAGCTACTGCCCGGCGGGACACCCGGCTTAAGTTTTTTAAACAATTCTTATAGTCCGAAATAATTTTCCTATTTATTTATTTATAAATATACAATTAGTACTTATACTAAAGCCTTACTTTTAGCTATAATCATCTATATATAAGTATAAATAAATTACATTGATTATATAGTTTAAAAAAGCTTAAGTTCCTTTAATACTGATTTAATTAATTAATTAATAAGTATTATTATAAGAACGCGTTTTAATATTAGTAACTTTAGTTATATAACCTTTATATATATTATTAATAACTAATATAATCGACCCGATTGGTAACGATACCTAAGGATGTCGCCTACCGATTAGGAACGCGCTTACGTGCGTAACACTATTATTTATAATACCTAAAAGATATGAAAAGTAATGCCGACCGATTATTTTAAGGAACCTAAAATTACCTTTAAATACTAGGCTATTAAAAGGCACTAACATATCTTAAAAAACTTTGACTAAATAATTTAAATATTACGTAATAATAATAATAATAATACCTTTCCGACTTATTAAAATTTTAAGCGAATAGTTAAAAATAAGGAATTTAAAGAAAAAGCGTACTAGCTAGTTATTAATACTTTATTAAATAGTTTTAAGGCGTATATTAAATTATACGCGGCTAATATATATATAAAAGGTAAAGAAAGCCTTATTTTCTTATTTAAGGCTTTTATTAAATCGGGTAAAAAAGCCTTTTTTATAATAAACGGGACCTTTATTAAGTCGGCGTTTTTTTAGATATATTTAATTAATCCCGACGCCTTTTTTTATAAGGTTCGGCTCCGTATTATTATATTTATGGCTTTTTTTAAACAGACTTAAATTAAAAGCTCTATAGTAAAAAATTACTTATTAAATATAAATATTTTAGTTTAATTAAGACTTCAGATAAAAAAGGCTTAAAATAAAGTAGTTAAAGATTTATAAAAAGAAATCGAGCGACGCGATATTTAAATTAACGATTTTAATATATAATTAAACGAAGTTAATTAAACCGTTACTGACTTATTAATTTAAAACTTTCGATAAAACGTATCGAAATCCGGTATAAATAAAAAAAACGATAAAAGTTAATATCTTTATTTATTATAGCGAAACTAACTATAATATTATTATTTTTAAAATATAATATTATAAATAAGAAAATTAGCTATTTATTAATATAGATTATTTCCCGACTAATTACATGCATATAGCGGCTATCGAATTGTATATTTAAGGCTATATGTCGATATAGCCTTAAAGCCTTATTTTTGTTTCACTAACTCGCATTATTTAATAATATTTATAACATTAATAAAACATTTTTCAAAAGAATAGTATAACTTTAATAGCGTTTATTAAGTACGGGTTAAATTTATGAAGCTTTAAATAAAAATGTTAGAAAATTTCCAAAAGTTTAAGAACGAGTTTATTATATTAATAGAAAAGCGATAATTATACCGTAACAAATAAAAAAAGAAATTTTATAGCTAACTTATTTACTATTTATAAACTAAAACGGCTATTTAATACTTTAACCTATTATATAATTTTAACTGCTATATTATTTATTACGCCAAAATTATATTTATTTTTTAAATAGTCGATAAGGCGCGTAATATAGCCCGAGCTATTAAAACTGTTGTTATAGCTAAGCTTATAGGAAAATTCTAATTCTCGGGAACACTCCGCATAAATAATAAGCGAGTCTTTAAAGAAAATATACCGCAATTAACCCTTAGCTCAGGCTCGAATAAATTTAGTAATGCAGTAACTATACCTTCCGGTATCCGTATTTATTTTTTTCCCTATAATAATATTAAGTTAGTAAAACTTAAAAAACGCTGCTTTAATTATTATAATAAGGGATATAATAAAACTAATTATTTATATCTTTTATATTTAAACTAACGTTTTAATTAATTCCCGGTAAATAAGGCCGCTTATATTAACGTTTTTTTTACGAAATTTACCCGACCCGAAACGGAAGTTTTAGCGGAAAACCGGATTAAAAAGAAGCTAAGAAACGCGAAACTTTAGGATAATTAAACTTTATTTCTAAAGCCGAGATATTATAGGTTAATTTAGTTAGTTTAGTAATAAAGGTTTTCCGGGATTTTTTAAGCGCTTAATTAAGTAGCACCTCTTTTTTATTAAAGTATATTTTATTAATATATAGCTTTTTATTAAAAATAAAAATATATTTAATAATATTAAAATAAATCTTTATATTATAATAAGTAAATTTTTTATAAGGAAAGTTAAGTAATATTTATGCCCGGAAGTTATTATAGATTTTATTTTAAGATATATTAAAGGGTATAATAGAAAAAATGTCTAAATAATTAATAAAGCCTTACGATTAAACTTATAAATAAACAGTCGCACTTTTTACGATAAGGTTTTTTTTGTAATAAATACAAAATATAATTTGATTTTCGGAAAAAGCTGGTTAGTTAGAAAAAATATACTCATAAATTATCGGCATTAATAGCTAATATATTTTAAGAGTATGTCGCGAAATAACTTATTAAGTTTTTATAATCTCGATATAAAAGATACGGGAAATTTTTTTTAAAATAATTCTTTTTAAATAAACGCCGATCGGCGTAATAAAATATTTAAAAAAAATAAAAAGCGGCGAGCCAATAGCCGGGCTTTTAAGATATAAAAGCGCGAGCTTATTAAAGAAACGACGGAAGTTATACAGTAGCGGGTTCGAGAATTAAAAGAATTATATTATTATTTAAAATAATTATTGCTAAAGCCGATAACATTTATTAGCTAGCGGCCGAAAAAGATTTTTTAGCGATATTTTTAAAGGCGTAAACTTAAGCCTATATAATAGAAGTTTATAAACCGGGATTTATATTTCGAATCCCGACTTTTTAATATATTTCCTATTTTATAAAAAAGGCGCGCCGAAAAAAAAAAGCAAATAGGAGTACGATATAAGGGGCGTTTATAAATTAAAAAAAGACGCGATTAGTTAATATAAGTAGCGACTAATAAATATAGTAGTTATTAATACGGAACCATTTTTTAAGGCAGCATAGAAAACCTATATATATATAACTATACTATATAAAATCGACCGATTAATATATAATAAAAAAAATAAAGCCTTTTTTAAAAAAGAAGCGGAAATTTTTTTTTTAAAAAAGCTTAAGAAGCTGTCTTAAAAAAGTACCGGAATTTGCTTTATACCTTTAGTAAAATTAACTTAAATATTTTATTACTTAATTATATTTTTAACTATAAAATTAAATAGGTAGAAGGGAAATTAGTTACAGATTTAAAATATAACCCCTTATATAAAACATCGTTAAATAAGCTAAAAGTAGTGTAAAAGTACCTTAATAAAAATTTATGCAAGAGATTTATCGTTTTTAATTTTATTTCTTAAACGGCTTTTATATTATTTATACCTAAGGCTAATAGCGGATTATAGTTTTATATAAATTACCGGAAGTTAAATATGCTTATAAAAAAAGACAAATACCCGCTGCCATTTATTAAAGAGACTTTAATATAAATTTTTAAAACTAAAATTTATCAAAATCGATATCCGGTAAGCCTTTTATCGTATTTATATATAACCGGAAAATAAAAACTTTACGACATTTCGGATACGATATAATATATATAAATATAAGGTTTTTTTAAAACTTATAAACAAACCTTTTATTTTCTAATAATATATTAATAACGCGTTATTTGATTTTTTTAATAACTTTTATAACATATATATAAATAACATTTTAATCTTTTTAAAATCGATTAAAAAATACCGTATTTATATATAAAAAGTTCTTTAATAATTAAAAAACGCGGGCTTTTAGGCGGATTTTAAAAAGTGTAAATTTTATATTACTTAAATAAAATTTCTAGGGTATATTATAAGTACAGATAAAATATGCGTCGATCTCGCTAAAGTGTAAGTAGTTTAAAACTAGGCTATTTTAAAACGCGTATAAAAAGTATAGTCGTTTTTAAGATTTTATAACTTTTATTGAAAATTTATACCCTAGTATAATAAAACGGCTAAACCGCTTTTCTAGCTAATAAAAATAAAGGTCCGGTAAAACTAAAATAAACATTACGAAATTACGTTTTAGCGACTAAAAAACGACTTAATTTAACGCCTTTTTATTAATATATTTTAATTATAATAAAAATATAAAATATTAGCTAACGGATTATTATAAAAAAGGAATAACAGTAAATAACATTTATATATGTTTTACTCGGAAATAATATATAATACTAAATTAAACTATAATATATATAATAAAAAATGTTTACGGTAATCCGTACTTTATAAGTTTAACGGGCGGAGCTTATCGGGATATAAATTACTCCCTTTTTAATTATTACTAGTTATTATATATTAAAGTATTTCGGGGTTAAATAGTATTTTAACTTATAATAGGTAAGCTAGTCGGAAATATTAGCAAAATATAATTTTATAATTACTTACCGACTAAAAAAAAATAATATAGTAGCGGATATTATCTCGCGTAAGCTAAAATTATTATGTACCTAAAAAATAAAAATGCTAAATTAAAAGTATAAAACCCTATTTTAGTTAATAGTTTTAACTAAAATTTAAAAGCTATAAATAAATACTTTATACGTAAGGGTAAACTGGTTTTCGGAAATCCTAATTTTAAATAATACGGAATTTCTTTTGCTAAAAGGTTTTAATATAATACTTATTACCGAAATATTATAAAGAAATAAAAATAACCCTAACCTTAAAATCTACTGTATAAAAGCACGTAATAACCCTTTAGGCCCGTGACAAAATACCAATAGCCTTATATTATATAGGACGTAATTAATTATATTTAACAAAAATAAATTACGCGCCCGGCTCTTAAAAAAGGTATATAATCGATTGCTTACGGCATACTTAGAAAAAAATAAAACCCGGAAATTTATCGCTATATAATATTAATAGCTAAAGATATTTTAAGACGTTAATATATTTATAGCTAACTATTTTAAGTGTTAGCCTGTAAAAGTGTTTCGCGATAAAACCCCTAGTTTCCTTTACTTATTACTTATTTTAAAAAAAGTATGGAATTATGTCGTTATAAATTTTAAAATAATACCTAAAAATAAGGAAAGACGTAATAATATTTTTATCGTTATCGACTGTTTAAAAAACGGGCTTAATCGATAATATATACCCGAGAAGTAACGGCGCGGGACGCCGCGTATATATATTATAACGGGCCTTTTTATATTTTTGGGATTCCTAAAAACATTATTAATAATAGTCAGGGTTGTGATTAAGTCACTAATTAGTGACTTAAGTCATTAGATTTAGTGACTTAAGTTAGTCAGGCCTATGACTTAAGTCAGGCTAGTTAGTTAGCTATTTAACTAAGACTAATGCAAGTTAGTCAGGTGACTGACTAAGACTAACTTGCTTAAGTTAATTAGTCACTTAAAAATAACTAATGACTTATTAAGAAATTACCTTTTTTAAAAGAAATTAAAAAAATTAAATACCGCTTTAAATATTATATATATTTTAACTTTAAATTAACTTATAGTATTATTTTATTACTTTATAATTTATAAAGCTAAAATAGTAATTTTACTTATTAACATAAGCTAATTAATTAGATATTAAAATAATTTAATTTAAAACTTTCTAATTTATTATTTAAGCACCTTTCTTAAAATTCGTTATAATAAATGAAATATCTCTTTTATTATAATACTTATTAAAGCCGTTTTTTAACTTACTATAAGCATATTATATAATATAATTATTAAGGGTGGAAAAGTTATAATATTATTTAAATTTATAAAGTTATTTTTATATTAAAAACATTTAATTTAAAACTTTCTAATTTATTATTTAAGTACGTTTTTAAAAAATAATTATAATAAATTTAATATCTCTTTTATTATAATAAATATTACAACGCTTTTTAGTTTATTATATATATATTATATATTATAAATATTAACGCTAAAACTATATTATTATATATTAAACTAAACAAATTACAATAATATTGAAAATATTTAATTTGAAAATTTATAATTCGTCGTTTAAGCACATTTATTAAAAATTCACTATAATAAATTAAATATCTTTTTAAATATAACATAAAATATTATTTCTACTTATAATATATTAATAATACATTGTATTATAATTATTAAACTTCAAATAAAAATTATACCTTTTAAATTAAATAAGTTATATAAAGGTTTAAATAATTATTAAAAAAATCACAAAGGCTTAGCTAGTTATTAGTTATTTTTAAGTCACTAACTAATTAACTTATAAATGACTTAAGTTAGTTAGTCACTTGACTAAAACTAGCCTAGTTAGTCAGCAGGTCTGACTAAGACTAGCTTAGTTAATTATAACCCTTGACTAAGACTAGCAAGTTAGTTAGTGATTAAAAAATGACTAATGACTTAAGTCATTTATCACAACCTTATATATACGCAAGAAAGTCGGGATTTAATCCCCTTTCGGACCTTATACCCCTTTTTTTTTTCTAGAAAAATAGTTACAAAAGGTATATATTAAACGCACAAACCACTTATTATTACGAATTTCCGTATATTAATCGGTAACGGCACGGCAAAATAATTACTGCCCGATAAAGCACCCGGCTTAAGTTTTTTAAACAATTCCTATAGTCTGAAATAGCTTTCCTCCCTATTTATTTATAAATATATAATTGGTACTTATATTAAAGCCCTGCCTTTAGCTATAATAATCTAGGCGTGAGTCTTTGTTATAAACCTAAAAGGTTATCGCGCGCTTTCGTATAATAAATCTTAAAATTTAAGTCGTCCTTATTTCTTTGTAACATTTTATTAATAAGCATTATGCTAGATCCTTTTAATAATAAAAACTCCGTATTATTTAAAACGAGAATTTTTTAAAAAAATTTACCCTTACGTATAATATATCGATTTATAGCTCCTAAATTTCGGTTAAAGCTACCAATCGGAATAAAGTCTTATATTTTTAATTTAACATTTTTACCTTTTAAATATATAATAACTCTAGCTTATATAAAATAATATCGGCTATTATATTATCTTTTTTTAGCCGGTAGGTAATCGTAAAGTTATATTCCGCTAATATTTCCGACTAGTTTATTTATTATAAATTAAAATATTATTTAATCCCGAAATACTCGAGTATATAATAATTTAAAAAAAAAGTAGCTTAGATTTTAATAAAATTTATTTGTTAGATCTATAAAGCCCGGATTATTATAAATATTTTTGATTATATATACCGTAATTTAGTTTTATATTATATATCGTTTTTAAATAAAACGTATATAAATATTATTTACTGTTATTTTTGCGCTATAAAAAAATACCGGCTAATATTACGTTAAATGCGTTAATCTTTATTTTTATATTTTTACCGTAACTAAAATATATTAATAAAAAAACGGTAATTAAGTTATTTTTTAGTTTTTAAAATATAATTTTATAATATTTATTCTAGTTTTACCGGACCTTTATTTTCGTTAATTAAAAAAGCGGTTTAATTATTTTATTATATTAAGGTATAAATTTCCGGTAAAAGTTATAAAAGCCTAAAAATAACTATACCTCCCGTACGCGCTCGGGTATAACTTAATCTTAAACTATTTATACTTTAATAAGGTTAATATATATGCCGTTTATATTTATAATATACCTTAGAAACTTTATTTAAATAATATAAAATTTGCATTTTTTAAAATCCGCTTAAAAACTTACGTTTTTTAGTCGTTAAAAAACCTTTTATATATAAATATAATACTCATTAATGGATTTAAAGAAAATTAAAATATCGTTTATATATATATTATAAAAATCGTTAAAAAATCGAATAACGCGTTATTAACATATTATTAAAAATCAAAAAGTTTATTTATAAGTCCGAAAAAAAAACCTTATATTTATATATGCCGTATTATATCTAAAATATTATAAGATTTTCGTTTTTTAGTTATATATAAATACGATAAAAAACTTATTAAATATCGATTTTAATAAAGATTTTAACTTTAAATATTTATGTTAACGTTTTTTAAATAAGCGGTAAAAAATATTTATCCTTTTTTATAAGCGCGTTTAGCTTTTAATAGTTTATATAAAATTATAGTTTATTGTTAGCCTTAAATATAAATAATATAAAAGTTATTTAAAAAACTTAAATTAAAAATAATAAATCCCTTATGTAATTTTTTATTAAGATTCGCGTATTATTTTTAGCTTATTTAATAACATTTTATATAAAACGTTATATTTTAAATTTATAGCTAACTTTCTTTCTTTTTATTTTACTTTATAATTAAAGATATCATTAAGTAATAAAATATTTAAATTAACCTTATTAAAAATGCGGAATAAATTCCGGTACTTTTTTAAGACAACTTTTTAAGCTTTATTTTTAATTTTCCGCTTTTTTTTTAAAAAAAAACCTCGTTTTTATTATATATTAATCGGTCGATTTTATATAATATAATTATATATATATAGGTTTTTTTATACCGCTTTAAAAAAAGATTTATATTAAGATATTGCTATATTTATTAGTCGCTATTTATATTAACCGATTATATATTTTTTTAATTTATAAGCGCTTTTTATATCGTACTTTTATTCGCTTTTTTTTTCGGCGCGCCTTTTTTATAAAATAAAAAATGTATAAAAAAGTTAGAATTCGGGATATAAATCTCGGTTTATAAACTTTTATTATGTAGGCTTAAGTTTGCGCCTTTAAAAATATTATTAAAACATATTTTTTAACCGCTAGCCGATAGGTATTATCTGCTTTAATAGCGATTATTTTAAATAATAATATAATTCTTTTAATTTTCGAACCCGCTGTTATATAGCTTCCGTTATTTTTTTAATAAGTTTATACTTCTGTATTTAAAAAGCCCGGCTATCGGCTTATTGCTTTTTATTTTTATTTAATATTTTATTACGCCGATTAATATTTATTTAAAAAAATTATTTTTAAAAGAATTTCCCGTATCTTTTATATCGAAGTTATAAAAGTTTAATAAGTTATGACGTAATATACTTTCGGGATATATTAGCTACTAACGTTAATAATTTACTAGTATATTTTTTTAATTAATTAGCCTTTTTAAAAAATCAAATTATACCTTATATTTATTACGAGAAAAACTTTATTACAAAAAGTGCGATTATTTATTTATAGGTTTAATTAAAAGGCTTTATTAATTGCTTAAATACCCTTTTTATTATACCTTCCGATATATTTTAAAATAAATCCCGTAATAACTTCCGGGTATTGTTATAAATTAACCTAATCCTATGCCCTAATTAGCCTAGGGTGATTTAGTAATAAGGCTGGAATTAGTACTGCATGAGCCTCGCAGCTAGTTAGGTAAGGTGGGGTAGCCACCATACTAAAATATCCGCGCACCTCCCGTAGTTTTAAATCTCTAGCTTTATTACATTATATTAGTTAAGTAAAAGGTATAACTGTTATTACTATAGCTAGTTCCCGTGACAAGTATAAGTATCACTTAACTTTTTTCGCAAAAAATCTATTTATTATAATATAAACATTTGCTTTAATATTATTAAATACATTTTTTATTTTTAATAAAAAGCTATATATTAATAATATATATTTTAATAAAACAAGTGCTACTTAAATAAGCGTTTAGAAAATCCCGGGAGACCTTTATTATTAAACTAGCTAAATTAACCTATAATATCTTAGCCTTAAAAATAAAGTTTAATTATTTTAAAGTACCGCGTTTCCTAGCTTTTTTTAAATCTAATCTTCCGCCGGAACTTTTATAACTTTCTCGGGTCGAGTAAACTTTATAAAAAAAACATTAATATAGGCAGCTTTACTTGTTATAAACTAATTGAGGCGCTAATTAAAATATAGTAAATATAAGTAATTAGTTTTATTATATCCTTTATTATAATAATAAAAATAGCGTCCCCGAAGCTTGGCTAATTCGGCGCTATTTCGGGGTAAAAAATACGTATAAACGCTAAAAAAAGTAATTTCTACATTATTAAATTTATTTAAGTTCGAGCTAAAAATTAGTTATAAATTCTTTCCGGAAGCGCGTTAATTATTTATATAGATTAGTTTTAAGGCTTAAAGCTTAAACGTTAATTTAGCTATTATAATAATTTTAATAGCTTGTGTTATATTATATATTTTATTAGCCATTTAAAAAGTAAATATAATTTCGGTATAATAAATAATATAATAATTAAAATTATAAAATAAATTAAAATATTAAATAGCTATTCCGGTTTATAAATAATAAATAAGTCGGCTATAGAATTTTTTTTTTCATTTGTTATAATATAACTGTCGTTTTTCCGTTAGTGCGACAAATTTATTTCGGAACTTTTAGAAGTTCTTTAATATTCCTATTTAAAGTTTAACAAATTTAACTCTTGCTTATCGAACGCTATTAAGGTTATATTATTTTTTCCAAAGGTATTTTATTAATACTGTAAACGTAATTAAATAATATAAGTTAGTAAAATAAAAGTAAGGTTTTAATTGCGTTAATATATATTTTTAAATATATACTTTAATAGCTGCTATATATATGTAATTAGTTAGAAAATAATCGGCATTAATAAATAATTAATTTTCTTATTTACGGTACTATATTTCGAAAGTAACGGTATTATAGTTAACTTTGTTATAATAAATAAGGACATTTATTTTTATCGTTTTTTTATTTATATTAAATTTTCATACGCTTTATTAAAAGCTTTAAGCCAATAAATTAATAACAGCTTAATTAGCTTTATTTAAGCGTATATTAAGGTTATTAATTTAAATATCTCGTTATTCGATTTCTTTTTATAAATTTTTAACTATTTTATTTTAAGCTATACTTATTTAAAAGCCCTGTCGGATTAAAACATCTATATTTAATAAGTAATATTTTGCTATAAAGTTTATAATCGAGGTTTATTAGAAAAGGCTATAAATATAATAATATAAAACTAAATCTTATAAAAAAAAGCGTCGGAATTAGTCGAGTATATCTTAAAAAACGCCAATTTAATAAAGATTCCGTCCGTTATAAAATAAGCCTTTTTGCTTAATTTAATAAGGACTTTAAATAGGAAAATAAGGCTTTTTTATTTTTTATATATACATTAGCTATATATAATTTAATATATGCCTTAAGGTTATTTAATAAAATATTAATAACTAGCTAATATATTTCTTTATTGAATTCTTTATTTTTAATTATTCGTTTAAAATTCTAGTAAATCGGAAGAGTATCGTTATTTTTTTCTTTTTCGCGTGATATTAAAGTTATTTAATCGAAGTCCTTTAAAATATATTAACGTCTTTTAATAGCTTAATACCTAAAGGCAGTTTTAAGTCCCTTGAGACAATTAATTAACATCGCCTTTTATATCTCTTAGGTATCGTAAAGAATAATGTTATATATATAAGCGCATTTTTAGTCGGTAAGCAACATTTAGGGATTTATCGCTAATTAGGTTAATCGTTAATAATATACGTAAAAGTTATACAATTAAAATCACTAGTATTAAAACGCATTTTTATAATAATAACTATTAGTTAATCAATTAAATCGGTATTAGGGAATTTAAGCTTTCTTAAGCTATATAATAAATTAAACTTAAGCCGGGTGCCCCGTTAGGCGGTAACTATTTTGCTAAACCGTTGCTGATTAATATATAAAAGTACGTAATAATAGGTAGTCTGTGCACCTTATAAGTACATACCTTCCGTAACTTGTAAGAAATCATTTTATATTATTATAAATTATAAATTTTAAAATATTTCGGCATAAAACATATACTTAATATCCGATAAACTAATTAAGCTAAACTACTCGCGTAATACCACTTTATTATTACGTATTAACTAAAGTCGGAAAATAAGCTAGTAAATATCCTCTCCTGTCTTAAAAATATAAAGCGTATATAAAAATAAAAAATAAAAATACCATATGATAACTATTTAAAAAAAACCGATTCGGAAGTCGCAACCGAATATACACTAGCTATAAATAAATTAAATAAATTAAATAAAATACTATATATTTATATAATAAACTTAACTGAAATAAACGTATTTAAGCTATTAAATATAATATTTATTAATAAAATCTTAAAAGTTAATAAAAAACTTAAACTTAAAAATATATTATAAAAAATAATTTTAATTAATACATAACTTAAGAACTAATATTATATTAAAGCTCAGTAATTATTAGCGTTAAAATAACCCTTACTTTAAGTTTTTAACCGAAATATATATCTGAATTTTAATAATATATTTTAAACGTTATAAAATAAATTTAATAATTAAAACGTAATATTAATAGCTAGATTAAAATTGAAATAAAATATATTTATAACTAATTATTTTTATTTTTTATATAAATTACTTAAAAATAAAACGCTAAATTACTTTGATTTTTGCTAATATTTAATTAAATATAAAACTATATTATTATAAAATTTAAATTAATATTAAAATAAAAATAAAAATATAATAATATATTAATTATTATAAATCGCTTAAAAAAAGCCTTAAATTATTTTATGTAAAAAAACTGTTACTGTTATAAATATAATATATATACATTATAAAAATCCCTTTTGCGTTTATAAAATCCCCTTATTTATTGTTTTAAATAAAGGTTTATAATTTATTTTTAACTTTATAAATAAGCCTTTTAATATTTTCGGAATTAAATAAAAATTATTATTTTTAAAATACTTATAAACTGCCGACTAAACCGAAATTATAAATAAATATTTCGACTAGCGTTTACGTTTTTTTCGTAAACTATTTTTAAAATAATTAATCGGAAATTATTTTTATTATAAATGCTATATAAACTATATTACTTTATAAATCCTTAAAAAAATTAAGGCTGTTATAGATCCACCTGATCCTGTGACCTGATTAGCCTAATCCTGGCCTAGGGTAATCTGGTAATAAGGCATGAAACCAGTAATGCACGGGCCTCGCAGCTGATTAGGTAAGGTGGGGTAGCCACTATATTAAAATACCTGCGCACCTCCCGTAGTTTTAAATCTCCAGCTTTATTACATTATATTAATTAAGCAAAAGGTATAACTGTTACTATTATAGCCAGTTCCCGTGATAAAGGCTATCCGAAATAACTTATAGCTACATTATAAATATACCGTTTAATTAAAAAAAACGCATAAAAAAGTTTTTTTCGAAATTAATAAAAAAGTAATTAAATCGCAAAAAAACGTAATAATTCGTTAAATATATTAAAATATATATTTAATAAATATAACACTAAGTAAAAAAATCCTTAATATAAATAATAAATTAAGCTAACTATAAGTATCGCAAACCCGATTTTAATATAAAAAATAAAATATATATCGTTAAAAAAATAAAATCTATAAATCGGCTAACCGATAAGTTAAATTACCCGATAATTCGGTAACATTATAAAATAAAAAAATAAAAAGTTATTTATATTAACTAAAAGATATATCTTTTTTATAAAAAAGTATTAAAATATATTATACCGATCGGCTATAAAAATATATAAATAACTTGTTATTAGGCTAAAACTCTTTATAACTTATTTAAAACGTAATAAATTTAAACGAGCCGGAAATAAAAAAATTCGAAATAACTTAAATCCTAACTTCCCGTTTATATTGCCGGAAATTATAATATTAAATATAATAACGTAAATAAAATCCCGATTTAAAATAATATAATACGTTAAATTTTAAAAATGCTACCGTTAAATTAAAGAAATATTATAATATTTACTTAAATTACGTAAAACCCCCGAAATAACTATAATAATAACTTAAAGTAATAAAAAATAAATTTAAAAAAAAATTGTTAAAATAATAATATCTTTATTATAATAAATATAACTAATTAATATCGGATAAAAAAAAGCTAACGGGCGTTTATATAAGTTATATAAGTAAATTAGCAGTAATAAATTATATCACTTAACTACGCCTTTAATTTAAAGGCTTATTGTAATAAGGCAAAGGGATTACGGGTATTAATAGCAGCTTAGGAGCCACTAAAAGCCCCCTAAAGCCACGTTATAAGGCACTTCACAGGGTATCCACAGGGCACTCCACAGGGCAATTTATAGTGGATTATATACCTATATTTAGCTGACCTTTTCCCTCACATTTACCTCACTAAATAGTCACACATAAATAGCTTTAATAGCTATATACACTCATTTTTAACTTAATATATTTCACTTTTACTTTACCTCGACACCTTGTCTTAAGACATTATTAGCGTAATTAATTAAGCCGAAAGTATTTTTTTACTATTTAAAAATATTTATTTTAAACTATTTAAATTTATAGCTTTATTTAAAATAATAAATACACTTAAATTTAAGGCTTTAAATAAGCGCCGGTTTTTTTAAAAATTTTATTTAAGTCTCGGGGCAAGCCTTTATTTATAAGAAAAAATAATATTTGTGACGGCTTAAGGAAAGAGGCGGCGCGTGCTAAGTAATAGGTATATATTACTGTAAAATTATAAGGTAAGGAGTAAAAGGTTAACTAATTACTATGTAATAGCCTGACTTAAGAAAACCTCCTTACTTAATTACCTAAGCTATTTGATTAAGTATATGGTCTAATAGGTTACGTGTGCGGGGCCTAAGGTGTGCTGTAGCTTATAGGGCCTTATAGTATCTTATAAGGCTTATATTATAATATTACCCCCTGAATTTACTATATATAGCAGCTAATAATAGTTAGCTTATAGCGCACCTAATATATATAAGGATTAACTTAATTATTATTGTCCCTAAAAGGTGATTTTTCGACTTTATTTAACCCTTATGTTTTAGTTTATATAAATTATATAAGACTTAATATTAACATTAAATAAATTTGTTAAAATTTCGAAAATCGAGTCCTTTAAAAGGATTTTATTAATTTATTATATTTTTTTATAACTATTTAATATCGATTACTGTAATTAATAGCTATAATAGCTGCTATTATAATTACCCCCTTAATTTCTAACTTATATATTATTATCGTTAGCGTATAGTTTGCGGAAGTTCGATTCCGGTAGCAGCAAAAGGTAATTTTAAACCGAATAATCTATCGATTTATAACGTATATATTAGTGTTATTTTTAACGTAATTGTCGTTTTAATTTTATAATAAAAAACACCTGCTGTTTTTTAAAAGTTTAAAATAATGTAATTTTGGGTATTTATTTATTATTTATTAAGGTATTTTTAAATACTGCTTTAATTTCGGTTTCGGCTACGCTATATATATAAATCGTGTTAACAAAAATATTTATAACGTTTAGATTACGGGAACCGGAGAATATATAAAAGCCTAACTATTAATATAACTAAAAGATAAATTTATTATAGATATTTAGCATTAAATCTTTTTTAAGAAGCTTTTTTTTTAGTTTATTATTTATAGTGTAACGTAAATAATTAACCCGGTGCTTTTTAGACAGATTTATTTTACCTACCTCCTAGGTTTATCGGTATTATTACGCTAGGAAAGTATAAATAGATTTATTTAAACCTTATATAATAGATCGAAATTTAGCCGCCGCTCGTATGGCTTTATTTGGGTCGGCGTAAATTAATTTTAAGATATCTAAAATAGTCTAGTAATTTCAAACGCCGCTTTTTTATATATAGGCTATAATAGAAAGAACGATATACTATATTTTAGGCTCGAGACAAGCGTATATATAATAAAATTTAGCTTAAGAAAATTTAATCGCCTTACTGTCGATTTTTAATTTGCCGGCAATTTAAAAGATTTATACGTTAAAATTTAATAGGCTAAATAAGGTAAAATTTAGGAAAGCTAATTAAAAGCATAGCTATTTAAATAATAAAATATTATAGGTAGTTTTTATAACGTTAAGCTTAAATTTAATAAAGGTTTTATCGGCTTAAAACTAATAAATATAACCTTTATAATCGGCTTTTAACGCGTTAATGTAAATATTAAATTCAAAGGTAAATTTAGTATATAAGGCTTAAAGTGCGGCGTTTAATTCGTTACTGCCGAAAAACGCTATTATATACGCTGCTGTAACTAATCGCTAGAATTAGCGTGTAAAAAAGGAAAGAAAAGATAACTTGCCGTAACTAATTATTAGAAACGAGTTAAAAAAAATAGCCGCGTTATTATAACTAATTGCTAAAAATAGCGGGTAAAAAAAGATCGGATCCGCTATGCCTAAATATAATTTCGGACCGAGAAAAGTGTTTAAAGGACTAGGTCGGTAAAAATAACAGGCGTGATTTAGCGCTAAATAGCTGGATGCTATTATACGTATTTAATATAACGAGGTCCGATAGGATGTGGCGGGTAATTAATCGATTACGCCGGGATCTTTTAACATAATATCTTTTAATAAACTATATGTTTTTTAAAGCTAAGCTACTAGTGCGTATAATATATTACGATAAGGTACTAATGAAGGAAAAAGGTGACTAACAAGTAACTAATTAACTATGCCGGCGCAAAAGGTTATTAATAAGTAACTAATCGACTATATTTAATCGAGAAAAAGGAGGATTAACGGGTAACTAATTAATTACGCTAAAGAAAAGAGCGCTAAATTAATTCGATAGCGGAATTAGCTAAATTTAGCGCTAAAAAACCTTATAATTATATAACGGCTTAAGAAAAAAGGCGGCGCATATTAAATAATCAATATATATTATTATAAAATTATAAGGTAAGGAGTAAAAGGTTAGCTAATTACTATGTGACAGCCTAACCTAAAAAAACCTCCTTACCTAATTACCTAAGCTATCTGACTAAGCATGTGGTCCAGCAGGTCACGTGTGCGGGGCTTAAGGTGTGCTATAGCTTATAAGGCCTTATAACACCCTATAAGGCTTATGCCGTGACAATATTATAAATCCACCTAATTTTATAACTTAATTAGCATTATTATAACTTAAGGTAATTTAATAATAAAGCGTAAAATTAGTAATATATAAACTTCGCAATGAAATAAATAAAATAAAGTAGCCATTATATTAAATATTTATACGCCTCCCGTAATTTTAAATCTCTAGCTTTATTACATTATATTAATTAAGCAATAGGTATAACTTATCACCACTATAGCCGGTTTTTATAACAATTATAACTTTATTTAATAGGCGAAAATCGGCTATTATTTTACCTTTATTTTTACTTTTTATAATATATTATATAATAAAAATAAGATATATAAATAAAGTAAGTTTATTTATTTATTTTATACGCCTTTAATTATATAATTTTCCGTATATATTGCTTAAAACTTTTATATTTTTTTATTTAAAAAATAAAAATAATTATTTAATTTATAATTTCATTATTTATTTATTTAAAATATCTTCATTTATTTATTTTTTATAATGTTTATAATATTTTAATTGTTTAAAAATTTTAAAAATTTATTAAAAATCTATAATATATCTTTAATTATTTACTTATCGGCATTATATACGTAATAACTTAAATCCGTTTTAATTTTTAATAAGTTAATTAATTTATAAACATTTAAGTTTAAATATAATTTAGGGATTTTCGGTTTAAATATATCTTAAAATAGTTTAATAATAACTTTAATTATATTAAAAACTATATTAATTAAACAAGTATTATTAATTAATATAATTTAATTATTAAAATTAAGCTTTAAATTATTTTTATAAAAAGTGGCTAAATTAAACTATATAATATTATATTAATAGCTATAATAGTATTAAAAACGTCGATATTAAACTTTATAGGTATAATTATAGCTTATAAAAAGCTAAAATTATTTAGTATAATTAGTCCGGTTTCGCTAATTAAAACGCTTGTTTTTATAATTACATTAAAAGCGGTAGTAATAAATAAAAGCTTAAAGCAACCTTTTTATATAACTTAAAAAAATTTACTATTTATATATTCGCTAATAAAGTTTAAAGGCGTATTTTTATTTAGTTTTAAAGGTTTATTTAATATATTTTTTATAATTATAATTTATAACGTTTTAATTTATAATATTAAACTAAGTATTATCAAATAGCTTAATATAAAACTAAAACTATAATTATTAAGTAAAGCTTTTTATTCCGCCGGGGCTTTTATTATTTAACCTAATGTCACGGCACAGGCCCTATAGGGTGTTATAAGGCCTTATAAGCTATAGCACACCCTAGGCCCCGCATATATAACCTGCCGAACCACATACTTAATTAAATAGCTTAGGTAATTAGGTAAGAAGGTTTTCTTAAGTTAGGCTATTATATAATAATTAGCTAACCTTTTACTCCTTACTTTATAATTTTATAATAATATATACTTATTACTTAATATACGCCGCCTCCTTTTTTAAGCCGTTATATAATTATAAAGTCCTTTAACGCTAAATTTAACTGATTTTACTATCGAATTAATTTAGCGCTTTTTTAATTAGCGTAATTAATTAGTTACCCGTTAATTTTTCTTTTTTTCGATCGGCAGTTTAGCCTCTTTTTTATTAAGTATTATAATACCTTTAACTAGTTATACCTTTTTATATAATAGCGAGGTCCCTTTTTTAGCTTTTTAAACAACTAGCAAAATATACCGATAATTAGTAACTTTACCTTAAAAATTATTAGTTAAATTTACTAACAGCCAGTTAAGTTAGCGATCTTTTAATATAATCGGCAAAATCTCCCGTTAGTTACCTTTCATTCTTACGCCGTTACTTTTATACATTTAGTAAGCCAGCTTTTTTATAGTAAAATACGCCTAAAACTTTAATTAACCCCGTTATAATTAGTGCTTAATTTAGTCCGGTTTATATTATATATTAGATACTTTTTTTTTTCTTAATCGATACGTTAATTTTCCGGCGATTTAAAAAATACTTTCTTATTCGATTTTCGACCTAATTTATGCGAACGTAAGGCCGAAAATTTCGTCTCTCTTCTTTTTTTATAGCAGCAATAGCCTTTATTAATAGCAATAAACTTAACGCCGCTTTTTAAGCCTTACGTACTAAACTTACCTTTAAATTTAATACTTATATCAGCGCGTTAAAAACTGATTACAAAAATTATGTTTAGTAGTTTTAAGCTAATAAAACCTTTATCGAATTTAAGCTCGGCATTATAAAAACTACTTATAATATCCTATTATTTAAGCAGCTACGCTTTCGATTAGTCCTTTTAGATTTTCTTACCTTATTAAGCCCTTCCGATTTTAATGTATAAATTCTCTAGATCGCCGGCAAATTAAAAATCGATAGCGAAATAATCGGATTATCTTAAGCTAAGTTCTATTATATATACGCTTATCTTAAGCCTAAAATATAATATATCGTCTTTTTTATTATAGCTTACGCATAAAAAAGTAGCGTTTAAAATTACTAGACTATTTTAAATACCTTAAAATTAATTTATACCGATCCGAATAAAGTTATATAAGCGGCAGCTAAATTTCGATCTATTATATAAAGTCTTAATAAGTTTATTTATACCTTCCTAATATAATAGTATTAATAGATTTAAAAAACTAGTAAAATAAATCTTTTTAAAAAATACCGGATTAACTATTTACGTTACGCTATAAATAATAAACTAAAGCGGAAACTTTTTTAAAAAAAATTAATATTAAATACCTATAATAAATTTATTTTATAGCTTTACCGGCAGTTAGGCTTTTATATCTTAGCTTCCTATAATTTTAATGCTATAAATACCTTTATTAGCACTATTTATATATATAGAACTAAAGCCGAAACTACGTCCGAAAATATCTTTAAAGGCAGTGCCTGGCTATTTAAGATTACGTTACTTTAAATTCCCGAAAGCCCGATAGCTATATTTAGTACCTATAAGAAACGCTGTATTAAAAAGCGTCTTTAGTAATGCTAACGTTATAGCGATATAACCTATAATATTACGAAATGCCCGTTATTACTATATAAATCGAACTTTCGCAAATTATTTGCCGATAACGAGATTACAAATTAAATTTTAAAGAAATAAATAAGTTATAGCAATAGCAATAGCTAATTATAATAGTCGATACTAAATAATTATAAAGGAATATAATAAATTAACTAAATCTTATAAAGAACTCGATTTTTAAAATTTTAATAAATTTATTTAGTACTAATATTAGGGCATATATAAATTTAATATACTATAACATAAGGATAAATAAAGTTGAAAAATCACTTTTTTAAGGCAGTAGTAATTAGGTCAATCCTTATATACACCAGGTACGCTATAAGCTAGCAGTTTTTAGCTATTATATATAGTAAATTTAGGGGGGTAATATTACGGCATAAGCTTTATAGGATGCTATAAAGCCTTATAAGCTATAGCATACTTTAAGCCCCGCATACGTAACTTACCGAACCACATACTTAATTAAATAACTTAAGTAATCAGGTAAAAAGGTTTTCTTAGGTTAGGCTGTTATATAATAATTAGTTAACCTTTTACTCCTTACCTTATAATTTTATAATAATATATACTTATTACTTAGCACGCGCCGCCTCCTTCCTTAAGCCGTCACACCTAACATTAAAAAAATCATATCGGAATAAAACTTTTCGCGCGTAAAGCTTAATATTATAAAATATTATAAATAATATTTTAAATTTTATATTAAAAAAAGTAATTGTATTTAAATTATAACTTATAATAATATTATATAAGTAAAAAAAAATATTTCGTAATAATAATTTAAGCTTAATATTACTTTTTAAAACTTAACTTAATTTTTGAAATTTTATAAAAATATAATTATTATTAAATTTATATTTAAAAATTTAAAAATTAAATATCGCTTAATATTTTATTCGAATTTTTCTTTTGTTAAATTTTTTTAAAAAATTTGGGTTTTTTTACGATATATTCGAAAGTATTTAAAAGTAATCGGGTAATTAATATGCGACTTATATTAAGGTTTTTATATATATTTATATGAAAAAATTCCGGTATAACGTGAAGGCTAGTTTTTAAGTAAAAATATCGCGAATTCATTATTTTATTAGCTTTTTTATAAAATAAAGCCGACTTAATTTTTATTAGCTGATTTTTATACGGGTTATATTTTATAATTATATAAATATAGTTTTTAATAACTTAAATTCAATATAATAACTTAAAATACATTTATATAAATAAAAATATTAAAAAAAATTACGAAAGGGAAATATTATATAATAATTATAATATATTTTTTCCGACCGGTTTAAATAAACAAATCTATAATATTTTATTAAAATAAATTATATAATATTATATATATATATATAACGATTACTGGAGTTAAATTTCCGGAGATAATAATTATATTATATAGTTATATCGAAAACTATAAATTTATTATTTATTTCAATATTTAATTCGGAATTCGAATTAATTTTTTCGAATAAGGTATTTATAAAATTAATATTATTTAATAATAATAAAAAATATAATAAATCGGCATTAGTTTTATTATTAACGTAATTTAGTTTATTTTTATTATAAGACTTTTTTTTATTACGTTTATAAAAACTATAATCACGTTTCCGCTTATTTTTATTTTTATAATTTAACTTATAATTTAAGCGGACCGTTTAATTAAAACAGTTTATATAATTTTTTCGATTTTTATATTAATTTTTACGGTTATGTAATTTACTATAGCAATAAAACTTATAAAACTTACCGGAACGTTTTATATTTTTTTTATCTTTAACTCATTATAACCTTTTTTCGAAATATTGGTTAATACGTAATACTCGTTATTTAATAATAATTTTAAGATATTTTTTATTTATAGCTATGAATAAAATTAGCTTCATTTTTATAACATATATTATATATTATTTAAATGTTTTATAAATTTACAGTATTTAAAAGTATGTTTTAATTTTAAAATTTATATTTATTTAAATTTAAATTATTATTTCGTATTAATTAAAGTTATATTTATTTAAAAATTTTATAGCCCGCATATATTATAACTTTTTTAAACATACTATTTAAGTTTTAGTAAATTTAATAATAACTTATATTACTTATATAATATATCACGGTGCGTGGTAATTGCTGGAGGCAAGGCTCTAGTATTACTAGCTGTTATATTGAAATCGCAAGATGAGGAAAAGAGGAACGAATTTCCTAAGTGTGCGCTAAGGAAATTCGTTCAAGAGAACCCCGCCGGGCTAACCCCGGTGGGTGACTAATGCGTGCACGGGCCACATACCACAAGTGGTCCGTGTGGTCCGTGACTTAATATAATATATTATTAATGAGTTAAAAATATTTATTAAGTTATAAATTTATATATCGGTACATTATTCCGCTAATATTTTAACCTTTTATTATATAATAGCTTAATTTTTTAATAAAGTCTTAAATATCGAAAAAATCTAAGCCGCGTTATTTTATTAAATGTTTTAACTTTTAATAAATGAATAAATATATTTAATAAAGTAATATATATTTATAAAAATTAAAAAATTCCCGTTAACGATTATTTTAAAGTCGTATTTATTATAATAATCGGGATTAAATATTTTATTTTTTTATATTTTATTTTATTTATTTAACCGGAACTACTTATTATATTAACTATATAAAAAGTATATTTATAACCACCGTTTATTTCTTTTAATAAGAAATTTGGAATTATTTTATTATTTAAGTATAAATTATACCGGCTTGTTAATAATAATTATATATTACCGGGCATAACCTTTATATATTAGTAAATAAAGGGGTTATTATTAAATTATTACGCTACTTTTAGGCAAGCTAATAACTAAATATTAAATCGCTATAATGAAAGCTATAAGTTCGGGTTAAGGCTTATATAAAATAAAATTTTTAAAAATGACTAAATTAAAACTATAGCAGACTAAAAAAAATATTACACATTTATAATAAACGTTTTAGCCTCGGGTACTATCGGCAGAAAGTAATTTTAACTAAAAATATATATATAAAGCCGTTTATTATATTAGCTTTTAAAACGGAATTTAAAATAAAAAGCAAAATATATATTTAAAATTCTCTATTATAATATTACGTATATTTTAAAAAATAACATTTATATTATATATATTTATGTTAGTAATTTTAAAAGATTTATTCGTTTCCTCGATTAATTATTTTCAACAATTTATACGCCCGTTTAAATATTATATTAATAATTTATTATTTATAAAATATTTCAGCTTTTTAAGACTTTAAAATAAAGCATTTATAATATGAAATTCGGCTCGAATATTTCGGCTTTAATTATTTTAATTCGCGACTATCGGCTAATAGTAACTTAAATTAAAAAGAAATAATTTCTATAATCGAGATATTAAAAATTACGTTATTTATATATATCTAAAAATTAAAAGTTTTATATAAGCGGTATTTAAAGTTTTTATATTAATAATACTGATGGTTTTAAAACAAGTATTAAGTTTTTTATTATATTCGGAATTTTATAATAATTATACGGACTGCGCTAATTTTTTATTTTTATTACGTAACCTTAGCTGCCGAAATAAACTTATCTACTTTACTTCGGGTATAAAAAGCTTACTTTCGGAAAAGCTACCGGATGTATTAAATATAATAATAACGGAGCGGGAAAAAATAAAAAAAAGCTAAAATAAAATATATAATATAAATAAAACTACCGGCTTTAAAATATAACTTAAAATAAAATTTCTAATATAATAAAACAAATAAAACAATAATAAAATTAATAAAGTAAAGCTATTAATTATTCGGGATAATATAAGGGATTATATATTAATATAATTATATTTAGTATATATATTTTGTCACGGGAACTAGCTATAGTAGTAATGGGTTACACCTTTTGCTTAATTAATATAATGTAATAAAGCTAGAGATTTAAAATTACGGGAGGTGCGCAAGTATTTTATTATAATAGCTACCCCACCTTACTTAATTAGCTGCGAGGCCCATATATTGCTAATTTTATGTTTTGTTACCAGATTATCTTAGGCTAAAATTAGGCTAATTAGGTTATAAGATTAAGTAAACTTATAACATTATTCCCTCTTATAAATAAAGGCTTACTTTAAAACTCGAATAAAATTAAAAAATCGGCGCTTATTTAAGGCCTCGAACCTAAATATACTTACTATTTTAAATAAAGCCGTAAACCTAAATAGTCTAAAACGAATGTTTTTTAAGCAGTAAAAAAATGCCTTCGGTTTAATTAATTACGCTAATAAGCCTTTAAATTAAAGGCGTAATTAGATTATATAATTTATTACTGTTAATTTATTTATATAGCTTATATAAGCGTCCGTTAGCCCCTTTTTTTCTTTACTTAATATCGATTAATTATATTTATTATAATAAAGATATTATTATTTTAGTAATTCTTTTAAAAAAATTTTATTACTTTAAGCTATTGTTATATTTATTTCGGAAGTCTTACGTAATTTAAGTAAGTATTGTAATATTTTTTTAATTTAACGGCAGTATTTTTAAAATTTAACGTATTATATTATTCGGGATTAAGATCTTATTTTTTCTATTATATTTAATATTATAGCTTCCGATAATATAGTCGGGAAATTAAAATCCGGTTTATTTTAAACTTTTCCGTTTCTAGTTTATTAAAGTTTATTATATTTCCCGTAAGTCGGAATAAATTTTAACCGGGTAATAAATTATTTATATATTTTTGTAAATAATCGGCGTAAAATATTTTAGTGCCTTTTTATAAAAGAAAAATAATTTTTAATCGATATAAATAATTTTTTATTTTATTTTATTTTATAATATTATTAAATTATTAGGTAATTTAATTTATTAGTTAGCCGGTTTATTAATTATACTTTTTTAATAATATATACCCGGTTTTTTTATACCGAAATTAAGTTTACGTTATTTCCGGTTAGTTTAGTTTGCTATTTATATTTAAGTTTTCTTTATTTAATATTATATTTATTAAATATAAATTTAACTGCGCTTAATAAATTGCTATATTTTTTTATAATTTAGCTGTTTTTTTACGGGGATTAAAATTTTATTTCCGTATGTTTCTTTTAATCGAATAATATATTTATAATATATCTATAGGTTACTTTTAATAACGTTAGTTTTTCTAGTAATTTATAAAGTAAAGTAATTTATATAGTATTTATAGCGGGAATAATTTCCGACTAATTATTTTAAAAGTAATTTATAAAAAAGCGTAAACATTAATCGAAATATTTATTTATAATTTCGGCTTAGCTAATAGTTTATAAATATCTTAAAAATAATAATCTTTGTTTAATTTCGAAAATTTTAAAAAGCTTATTTATAAAGTTAGAAATAAACTAAAAGTTTTTATCCGAAATAATAAATAAGGGAATTTTATAAACATAAAAAGATTTATTATAATATATATGCGTAAAAATTTTAATAATAGCGGTTTTTTTATATAAAATAGTCTATAGTTTTTTTTCTATATAATTTATAATTATTAATATATTATTATATTTCTGTTTATTTTCGGATATAAATTTAAAATTTATAATAATATAATTTTATATTTAATTAAGTACCGGTAAAAAGTATAGTAATCCCGGTATTTTATTTTTAAATAGTTTAAACGGAAAGTAAAAATAATTAGCTATATATATATTTATATTTTTATTTAAGCTTAATTATTAATAGTATATTTTAATTATTAAGTTTATTTTATAATGTCTGGGATATATTATTAAAACCCGGGTATATATTTTAGTTAAAAGTTTAGTTCGGAAATTATTTCTAACGCTAATAATTAATCGGCTTTAATATAATATCAGCCCTTAAATTATTTGTTAATTGGAGTTATATTTGGCTTCTTAAATTTTCTCGCGGTATATCTTTAAATTTAGGTTTTTTTATTAGCTTTTAAGATTTTATTAATTAATATTATATCTAATAATTTAAATATGTTTACTTTAGCGAGGTTTATTTTATAAATATATAATACCTTATTTAATTTATTTAATTCGTTTATAGCTAATATATATTTAGTCGCGTTTTCCGAATCGGGCATTTTTTTAAAAATGATTATCGTACGGTATTCCTTTCTCTTTTATTTTTACGTATATTTTATATTTTTAAAACGGGAGAAAATATTTGTTAACCCGTTTTCCGATTTTAGTCGATACGTAATAATAAAGTAGTATTAGATAAATAATTTAGCTTAATTAGCCTATCGGATATTAAATATACGCTTTATGCGGAAATATTTTAATCCTTTATAGTTTATAATAATATAAAATAATTTTCGCGTTATAAACTTATTAATTTTATTAATTAATATTCTAAACTTTTAACTACTGTTATTAGCTTTTTATTTTACGTAAAGTAATAGTTTTAAATTTTATTTAAGGTTTTAGATTAAAAAGATATAAAATATTAGGCTTAACTTTTTTACAACTAAAATAATACCTTTAAAAGTACCCCTTAAAAAGCGTTTATTTTTATTTTTGTTTTTTTGTTATATAAAAGATAAATTAATATTAAGGCTTTTAAAAAGCGGCCTTTTAATTTTTAAAATATTATTTTATATACCGAGTTTATTTAAATAATTCGCCTTTATAAGTAAAGTTATATAACGGTTTAATTATAGCGTTATATCGTTTAATAAATTTATAATAAAAATTATAAAATCCTAAAAAGGACTATATCTTTTATATTGTAATAAGCTATTTTTAATTACGTATAATTTTTATTTTATTTAAATTAATAGCGATATTTTCGGTAAATATTATAAAGCTTAAAAATTTAGTTTTTTATATATAGAATTTATATTTTTTAATAATTGCTTAAAGTTTTACAGCCTATAGTTTAGCTAATACTTTATCTTTATATATAACGTTTAATTAAATAGCTTAAATAATTAAGTAAGGAGGTTTTTTTAAGTTAAGCTATTATATAATAATTAGCTGACTTTTTATTTTATATTTTATAATTTTATAGTAATATATATTTATTATTTAAATACGCTACTTTTTTTAAGCAGTTATATAATTATAAGGTCTTTTAACGCTGAATTTAGCTAATTCCGTTATCGTAATTTTTTTTAGCGCTTTTACGCCGATATAGCTTTTTTTTCTTATAGGCGGCAGCGTTATTTAATATAGCTTTATTTAATAGATAGCGAATATTTTTTTAAAAAAACTTTAAGCTTTTAGCGATACGAATTAACGATTAATAACGTTATTTTTAAAATCGTTAGTTATATTTATTAGTAGCTAGTTAGGTTAGCTTTCTAGCGTAATTAACTTTATTATTTGCTATTATTTTTTATCGGATGGGTTAATTTAAGTAATATAGCAGTAGCTAAAATTTTATATCTAAAATATACCCGTTAATTTTGCCGATTTCGGGTTTTAAGTATTTTTTTTCGATTCCGATATAGTTTTGTTACGTAAATAGCGGAATTTACTTTTTTTTTAATATCCGATATAGTCTCGTTTCGAAAGCGGCGGATAAAAATTTTTCCGATTACTTAATATAGCTTTTTGCGGCAAGCGGTAGGTTAATTTTTTTTTTAGCGGCAATAGTTTTTATTAGCAGTAATAAACTTAACGCCGCTTTTTAAGCCTTACGTATTAAACTTACCTTTAAATTTAATACTTATATTAACATATTAAAAACCGATTACGAAAATTATATTTAGTAGCTTTAAATATAACTAAAAGGCGTATAATTAATTTATTACGTCTTTTTATTTAAATAATTACGTTTTCGATCGGTTTTTTTAGACTTTTTTATTTTATTTAGCCCGTTAGATTTTAATGTTTAAATTTTTTAATTTGCCAGGAAAATAAAAGTTAATAACGCCGCGATTAGTTTATTTTAAGCTTAATTTTATTATATTTATATTTACTTTAAACCTAAAATTTAATACATTGTCTTTTTTATTATACTTTATATTAAAAAAAACAGTATTTAAAATTATTAAGTAATCCTAATTATTTTAAACCAATTATATACCGATTTTAATAACCTTTAATATTTAATAGTTAAATTTTATAGCGTATAATAAGGTAAATATACATTTATTTGTACCTTTTTATCGAATTAAAAACGATAGTTTTAAAAAATTAGTAAAATAAACTTTCCGGATAACGTTAAAATCTAGCGATTTTATAATGCCGTTAATAAGGAATTAAAACGAAAGTTTGCCGAAAAAAATTTCTTATTAATTATTTACGACAAGTTTATTTTTTTACTTTACTAGCAGTCCGGATTTTATATTAAACCGAGTATTTATTATTTAAATATTATAAATATTACTATTAATATTATTTATATATATAGTACCGCTAAATTAAATAACGTAAAGTTTAAGGGTATATCGGAAGACGGTAGTTAGCTACTTAAGATTACGTTATTTTAAACTTCTAAAAATTAAATAGCGGCGTTATTTTTATCGAAATAACGATATAACTATAAAATAAATAACTAATGCTAGCGTTATAAAAATAAATTTTATAAAATTTAAGATTATTCGCTGCTATTATATAAATCGAATTTTTGCAAATTATTTGCAGATAACGAAATTATAGGTTAAGCTTTAAAAAATAATTATAATAATAAGTATATAATATATAATAGCCGATATTAAATAGTTATAAAAAAATATAATAAATTAATAAAATCCTATTAGAAAACTCGATTTTCGAAATTTTAATAAGTTTATTCGGTATTAATATTATAATATATATAAATTTAATATATTATAATATAAGGGTATTTAAGGGAAAAAAAATTACTTTTTTAAGGCAGTAGTAATTAAGTTAATTTCTATATACTTTAGGTACGTTATAAGTTGTTATAGCACAGGTTAAGTATAGGATTAAGGTGTGGTCCGTGCGCATTACGTAATTACAGCTTAGGCTTTACACCTAATATATATAGTAAATTTCTCGGCCGACTTTTTAGTTTAGATTCCTTTCTTTTTTTTCTATTTTAATATTATATAAAATATACAGGAATTAAGTCGTTAAGCCACCTTAACCCTTATAATATGTAATATAATACTAAGATTACTATTACTGCCTGGGAAAGCTTCTAAAATATCTTAATTAATTAGTTATTTTATTCCTTGCGTACTTATATACGATCTTTGGTCCGACTTTATACTTAAGGCCGATTTTAAATCGTTTTACAGCCTTAATACTCTAAATAATCTGAACCTAGACGACAGCAGTAACGAAAACGTTACAATTATGTTATATCCTAAACTTAAGTCCACAGCGGCTACGCCGGGATAGCAATCCGAATTAAACCTAACCCTGGCAATTATAGCTGCCGTATGTGTCGCCTAAATTAAAAAAGCTATTTAAAATACGCGCAAGTAAGTCCGATTCGAAAAAGGTAATATAAAAGGTAATTTCCCAAGTGCCGATCGGTAGATAGATTTTATTAGATTGGCACGCTAATTTATATTTATATATCGAGTGTTTTAAATCTTTCCCTAGTCCGAGTAAAATACCGCAACTATATAAGAAAACGATAATACGACTATAATAAATGCGTAAGAACTTTTTAAGACTTTTATATTTAAAATAACCTAACTAACTATAAATATTAATCCGGAAATATAAAATGCCGACTTATAAAAACGAATAAAAATTATTATAGCTAAATATAAAAAGCAGCCGGCTAAGCCTGCTTTCCCGTTTTAACTGTTAAATATAAAAGGTATTATAGTTTGGCTTAACTATAAAAATACAGTTAATTATAATAGCTTTTTTAAAACTATTATAAAATTCCCGGTTACATTTTTTAACGAATTTAAAATACATAATATTATAATAATAATATATAATAGATAAGTAAATTTTTTACTGGAGGCTATAGAAATCTTACTTTATAATATGGACGTTTTATATAAAATAGCCCGGTATTTCGGAAAGCGTGCCTATTAGTTTAAGTAATTATTTATTTAAAATAGTCGGGAAAACGAAATTCGAAATAAAATAATATAATCTCCTAAAGATAATTAGAAAGAAAAAAAAGGATTTAAATAATTATTTAATCTAATTATATTTACCCCGTATTTTAATATAAGATCGGGCGCCTTACTTGCTTTTAACTTACCTATTTACTTACTTACTATAGGCGGGGCCGCTAGGGGAAACCCTCTTAATAATAATTTTAATTCATTTGATTTTAATTTTTTTTACTACTTTTCTTTTTATTACTTCAATTATTTAAGCTCCGATATAAAAAATAATATCCCCGTTCTTAAATTAGGATTAAATATTATATTAGATAAAGTAAACCGGCAAAACAGGCAATTAAAAAATCGCGACTATAAAATCGTAAAATTAAAAGACCGCCTCCGGGAAGCTAATATAGCAATTACTATATTTATTTTTAAGTTTAGGAAAAATACTAAAATTAATATGCCTGACTTTTATAATAATCCCGATAAAAATATTATAAAGTTCGAAAATTGGTATATTTAAATATAAAATAAACTAGTTATTAATATAGATTATTTTAATTCCGACTGTATAAAATTTGCCGAAATACGATTTCGATTAAAAGGTAATATAGCTAAGGATTTCTAACTTTATTTCCGAAAAATATACCTAAATAAGATTACCGATATAAAGACTTTATTTACTTATTTATATTAGTAATATTTCGATCGTAATTAATTTAAAAAAATAAGAGCGGAACTTTACGATATAAAAATAATACCCGATATTAATTTCGATACTTTTAAAAATAAGTTTATTTATACCGTAAGTAAAGCGGGTATCCCTATTATTATATAAAAGTAAGAATTCCGATAAGTTTTAACTATTTAATTAAAGCTTACCTTAATCTTATATTATATCGATCTAAATTACGACTTTACCCGCTATACTTTAATTAGATCCGAAACTGCCTTTATATATAAAATAGCAAAGAAAAAGTACTTTAAGAAAGATAAAAGTAAGGATAAAAATAAAAAAGATAAGGGCAAAATTACAGAAACTAAGTTTTACGCCTCAGGTAGTAATTACTAAATAATTAAGCTAATAAACGAAAAAAAAGCTTTCTTTATTATAGAAAATTGATGCTAATACTGCAAAAAAAGGGTTACTATAGCTAAAAGTGCCTTAATAAAAAGAAAAGTTTGATTAAAATTATAATTGACGCTAAAAAAAACGCTTTTTTATTTTTAATTATAATTAAATATAACCGTATTCCGGTTTTTAAATTAAACTATAGCAAGCTTTTAAATCAATTAGATATAAGAAACTAATTTATTTAGGAAATATTGCCTCTTTTTTTAAAAAAGTATTAATAATAAATTTCGGTGCAGATAAGATATTATTTGATTTTTTAAATAGGATATTTAATAAAAAACCCTTTTTTTTAAAAATACGATAGCTTATAATAAACTATTTTTAACTATTAAAATCTTTTTATAAAATATAAAAACAAACGGATATATATTTATAAGCGTAATATTTGCTTATAAAGTTCTTAAATACCTGGAACCCCGGTTAATTACCGGATTTTAATTAAGTCGTATTAATAAATATAATAAATAATTAGTTTAAATAGTAGATGCGCTTATTTTTGTATATTATTAAATCTAATACCGATATATACCTAACGTTTTTTTTATAATTATCGATATAACCCCCGATATTATTGTTAGTAAAAAATAGTTCGAGGAATATAATATATATATAGATGTTAAACAATAGTGTTTTTTATTTTCTAATAATTAATAACCTATTATTAATACTAATATCCCTATTAATAAAGCTAAATAGCTAATCCCTAATCGATAAGTGACCTTTTTAAAAGATATATAATAATGCGAGTAATAAATAACTAATAAAGATTAGCGCCGCTTGGTAGGTCGATATAATTGCCTTAACTTAAAAAAGACTCCGAAACTCCTTCAGATTTTAGGGCCGGGTAAAATACTAATAATATCCCACGAGAACCTAATTTAACAACGCATAAAAAAATTGAAAGTTAAATTACGGAAGGCTAAAGCTATTAACTAACGCCCGACTATATTACTAACCCCCGTTATTATTTTAAAGCGATCTATTTATATACCTAACCTAAAAATATCATTACCTTATATAATAGCCAACTAGTTTAATTAAAGTGTACTATTTATAGCTAAAGTATTAGCCGACAACGGAAAATTACGAGAACAGCCGCCTTTTATATCTAAAAAACGCCGTAAAAGTAACGAAAACGCCTTAAATTAAGCTTATTTTATACGTAACTAATATAGCCGATATAAATTAAAACGCAACTACTTAATTTAGTACTACAACCGACCGGCAGATATAGCGTTTATTAAAATAATTGCTTTTTATTATATAGCTAAAAAAGATTATTTAGGGGTAACTAGCCTATATAAAATTAACCGACATATTAACGACTTAAAAAGTAAAATATTATTAAGCCGTAACGAAATAAAGTTCCGTTAAAAAATATTAAAAATAATACCGAAAGTATATTATTAATACTTAGATATATTTAGTAAAGTAGATTTTAATAAGTTGCTTTTTTACCGACTTAAAGTAAACTATAAAATCTAATTAAAAAAATCCTTTAATAAATTGGGATATAGTTTCTTATATAAGATATTATTAAAGGAATTAGAAATTTGCCGTTAGTATATTATAAATAACTTATATAAGAGATTTATTAAATTAAATGCGGCTTTTTAAGCTGCCTTTATCTTTTTTATAGCTAAGTTTAATAAAGGGATACGTTTTTGCGTAAACTATTAAAAACTAAATGTTATTATATATAAGGACTACTACCTTTTACCTTTTATTAATAAAACCTTATTACGTATTTTTAAAATTAAAATATTTACTAAAATCGATATCCGTTAAGTTTTTCACTATATATAAATATATCTAAATATTAAAAAGCTAACAATTTTCTGTATTAAATACGGAGCGTATAAATATAAAGTTCTTTCTTTTAAATTAACTAACGGACTATTAATTTTTTAAAAATATATTAATAATACCTTAATAAAATATTTAGACGATTTTTATAACGCATATATCGATAATATTTTAATTTTTTTAAAAAACGAAATCGATTATATCGAATATATTAATAAAGTATTAGCCCGGCTATAAGCTATTAAACTATAAGCCGACTTATTTAAGTATAAATTTTATATATAAAAAACTAAATTTCTGGAATTTATTATAAAAACTAATAAAATTGCTATCGATCTCAAGGAAATCCGAGCTGTCGAATTATAAAAAAAACCCGAAAACGTAAAAGGCGTATAATCCTTTTTGGGATTTTGTAATTTTTACTAACGGTTCGTACGGGAATATAGCAGGATCGTTAAGCCATTTATAAATCTCATTCGGAAAAAAAAAAGCTTTTAATTAAACCCACGAATATTAAAAAGCTTTCGATAATTTAAAATATCGATTGACTTACATACTTATATTTTATTATTTCTTATATAATTTGGAAATTAAACTCGAGACTAACGTTTTTAGAAAGGTAATTATAGGCGTTATATTCTAGCGACTTTCGGAAAATTCCGAATAGTACCTTATCGTATATTATTCCGAGACTATATAAAGGGCCGAGCTTAACTATAATATTTACGATAAAAAGATATTAGCTATAGTTTGAGCATTATAAAATTAAAAAGCTAAATTAATCGGCTTATAAAACTTCCGTCCGTTTTTTATAATAACTAACCATTACGTTTTAAAGTATTTTAGTATTAAGAAATTTTTAAACGCTCGTTAAGTTAGTTAGGCTAAGCTGTTAGCTTAATATTATTTTATTATTACTTATTAACTAAAATTAAAAAATATATTAATTAATATCTTATTTAAAAAATTCGAGAATTTAAAAACGTAAAAAGCTAAATAAAAGGCTTATTATATGATAACTTTATTTTAACCTATTTCCTAACCTTTTACGACCCTTATTATCGATACCGTAATCTCTTATATCGATATAGCTATAATGGAAATATAAAATAAAGAAGTAGGTATATTTATACTGGATTAAAATGTGGAGCCACCTCTTAATTCCGGCGTTAAGCTAATAGATTTTTTTTTAAAAGCTAACGCCATATATCGGGACCTTAACACTTACCGGGAGCGTACTCGCATTACGCCCTTATATTTTAATTACTTTATGGCTGGACGGCTGGTATTATATATAGGCTATTTAATAATCCCCGACTAAAATTAATTACTAAAAAGGGTTATTATGGGGTAGTAGTGTATATTGTAAAATAGATGGAGATTTAGCATTTAAGTTATAGCGGAGCTGCGATCTTAAATGCTTAGGATCTTTTATTTTTCTTATTTACTATTTTATTTTATTTAATCTAAGCTAGTTTGGAGGGCCCCTCCGGGGCCCTGTATTAATTACGTACCCGATTATTAACTAAAACTTATTTTAGACTTTTTATTAGCCACTTAGGCTATGTAAAAATAAGGCAGCTTATAGCCGAACGATATTAGTAGCTAAGCTGGGCCTCCGATATAGACCGTTTTATTAATAACTATAAATGCCGACCGTTTAAAGTCTTTAGGGATAAAAAACCGGGACTTTTAAACCTTTTGCCGGTACTTTTATAAACTTAGCAGTATTTAGTAATAAATTTTAAATCGATGTTAACTAATAAGGAAGGTTATAATAACTTATTAATAATAATATATCGACTTAATAAATAATCCTAATATATTTTATATAATAAGTCCGCTATAGCTAAAAATATAGCGATAATATATTATTATTATAACGGCTTAAAAAAAAAAGCAGCGCGTGCTACGTAATAGGTATATATTACTGAAAAATTATAAGGTAAAGAGTAAAAGGTTAGCTAATTATTATATAACAGCCTGACTTAAGAAAACCTCCTTACTTAATTACCTAAGCTATTTAATTAAGTATATAGTTCGGCAGGTTATGTATACGGGGCCTAAGGTATGCTGTAACTTATAAGGCCTTATAGCACCCTATAAAGCCTATACTATAATATTACCCCCTTGAATCTACTATATATAACAGCTAATAACTGTTAGCTTATAGCGCACTTAATGTATATAAGGATTAACCTAATTACTACTGCCTTAAAAAAATAAATTTTCGACCTTATTTACCCCTATATTATAATATATCAAATTTATATATGCCTTAATATCAGCACTAAATAAACTTATTAAAATTTTAAAAATCAAATCCTTTATAAAATTTAGTTAATTTATTATATTCCTTTATAACTATTTAATATCGACTATTATAATTAGCTATTGCTATTATTATAACTTATTTACCCTTTTAAAATCTAACCTATAACCTCGTTATCGGTAAGCAACTTATAAAAGTTCGATTTATATAGTAATAACGGGCATTTTGTAATATCGTAAGTTATATTACTATAACGCTAGCATTATTAAAAACGCTTTTTAATACGGCGTTTCTTATAAGTATTAAATATAGCTATCGGGCTTTCGGGAATTTAAAATAACGCAATTTTAAGTAGCTAAATACCGCCTTCGGAAATATTTTCGGACGTAATTTCGGCTTTAGTTCTATATATATAAATAATGCCAATAAAGGTATTTATAGCACTAGAATTACAAGAAGCCGAAATATAAAAACCTAACTACCGGTAAAGCTATAAAATAAATTTATTATAAATATTCGGTACTAAATCTTTCTTAAGAAATTTCCGCTTTAGTTTATTATTTACGGCGTAACGTAAACGGTTAATCCGGTACTTTTTAAAAAGATCTATTTTATTAGCCTCTTAGGTCTTGTCACGGCACAGGCCCTATGGGGTGCTATAAGGCCTTATAAGCTGCAGCACACCCTAGGCCCCGCACACGTGACCTGCTGGACCATATGCTTAGTTAGATAGCTTAGGTAATTAGGTAAGGAGGTTTTTTTAAGTTAGGCTGTTATACAATAATTAGCTGACCTTTTACTCCTTACTTTATAATTTTATAATAATATATACCTATTATTTAATACGCGTTACCTTTTTTCTTAAGCCGTTATATAATTATAAGGTCTTTTAGTGCTAAATTTAGTTAATTCCGCTATCGAATTAATTTAGCGCTTTTTTTTTTAGCGTAATTAATTAGTTACTTGTTAATTTTTCTTTTTTTCGATTAAGTATAGTCGATTAGTTACTTATTAACAACCTCTTGCGCCGGCGTAATCGATTAGTCACTTGTTAGTCACCTTTTTTTTCTATTAGTACCTTATTGTAATATATTATACGCACCAGCAGTTTAGCCTTAAAAAGCATATAATTTATTAGAGGGTATTATATTAAAGGACCCCGGCGTAATCGATTAGTTACCCGCCACCTATATTTTATCGGACCTCGTTAAATTAAGCACGTATAACAGTATCTAATTATTTAGCGCTAAATCACGTCTGTTATTCTTGCCGACCTCGTTTTTTAAACACCTTTCTCGGTCCGAAATTATATTTAGGCACGGCGGATCTGATTTTTTTTACCCGTTATTTTTAGCGATTAGTTATAATAACGCGGCTATTTTTTAACTCGATTTTAATAATTAGTTACGGCAAGTTATTTTTTTTTTCTTTTTTATACATTAATTTTAACGATTAGTTATAGTAATATATATAATGGCGTTTTTCGGTAGTAACGAGTTAAACGCTACATTTTAAGCCTTGCGTATTAAACTTACCTTTAAATTTAATATTTACGTTAACGCGTTAAAAGCCGATTATAAAAGTTACGTTTAGTAGCTTTAGGCTAATAAAACTTTTATCGAATTTAAGCTCGGCGTTATAAAAACTACCTATAATATTCTATTATTTAAGTAGTTACGCCCTTAATTAGCCTTTTTAAATTTTTCTACCTTATTTGGCCCGTCAGACTTTAACGTATAGATTTTTTAGATCGCCGGCAAGTTAGAAATCGATAATAAGGCGATTAAATTATCCCAAGCCAAATTTTATTATATATACGCTCGCCTCGAGCCTAAAATATAATATATCGTCCTTTTTATTATAGCTTATATATAAAAAAGCGGCGTTTAAAATTACTAAACTATTTTAAATACCTTAAAGTTAATTTACGCCGACCCGAATAAGGTTATATAAGCGGCGGCTAAGTTTCGATCTACTATATAAAATCTAAATAAATCTATTTATATTTTTCTGGCGCAATAGCACCAATAGATTTAAGAAATAAATAAAATAAATCTGTTTAAAAAATACCGGGTTAATTATTTATATTACGTTATAAATAATAAACTAAAGCGGAAGCTTCTTAAAAGAGATTTAATATTAAATATTTATAATAAATTTATTTTTTAGCTATATTAATAATTAGGCTTTTATATATTCTCCGGTTTCCGTAATCCGAACGCTATAAATATTTCCGTTAGTATAATTTACATATATAGCGCGGCTAAAACTAAAATTAAAGTAATATTTAAAGATACTTTAATAAACAGTAAATAAATACTTAAAATTACGTTATTTTAAATTCCTAAAAGACAGTAAGTGCTTTTTATTACAAAATCGGAACGACAATTACGTTAGAAATAATACTAATATATACGTTATAAATCGATAGATTATTTAGTTTAAGATTACTTTTTATTATTACTAAAATCGAATTTCCGCAAGCTATACGTTAACGATAATAATATATAAGTTAGAAATTAAGGGAGTAGCTATAATAGCAGGTGTGTAACTTATAAGGGATATTAGATAGTTATAAAAAAATATAATAGATTAATAAAATCTTTTTAAAGGACTCGATTTTTAAAATTTTAACAAATTTATTTAGTACTAATGTTAGATCTTATACAATTTATATAGACTGAAATATAAAGGTTAAATAAGGTTAAAAAATCACCTTTTAGAGATAGTAGTAATTAGGTTAATCCTTATATATATTAGGTACGCTGTAAGCTAGCTATTATTAGCTGCTATATATAGTGGATTTAGGGGGGTAATATTACGGCATAATCCCTGTGGGGTGCTATAAAGCTTTGTAAGCTATAACATACCCTAGGCCCCGCATATGTAACCTGTTAAACTATATGTTTAGTTAAATAGCTTAGGTAATTAGGTAAGGAGGTTTTCTTAGGTCAGGCTGTTATATAGTAATTAGCTGACTTTTTACTCCTTACCTTATAATTTTACAGTAATACATACCTATTACTTAGCACGCGCCACCTCTTTCCTTAAGCCGTCACAAGTTTATCGGTATTATTATATTAAAAAAATATAAATAAACTTATTAAAACTTTATATAATAAATTAAAACTTAACTACCGCTCGTATAACTTTATTCGGATCGGCATAAATTAATTTTAAAATATTTAAAATAGTTTGGTAATCCTAAACGCTGCTTTTTTATATATAAGCTATAATAAAAAAAACGATATATTATACCTTAAGCTCGAAACGAGCGTATATATAATAAAACTTAGCTTAAGACAATCCGATCGCTTCGCTATCGATTTTTAATTTACCGGTAATTTAAAAAATCCACACATTAAAGTCGGAAAGGCCTAATAAAATAAAAAAATCTGGGAGAACTAATTAAAGGCGTAACTACTTAAATAATAAAGTACTATAAGTAGTTTTTATAATGCCGAACTTAAATTTAATAAAAGTTTTATTAGCTTAAAATTATTAAACGTAACTTTCGTAATTAGCTTTTAACGCGCCGATATAAGTATTAAATTTAAAGGTAAGTTTAATATATAAGGCTTAAAAAGCGGCGTTAAGTTTATTACTACTAATAAAAGCTATTGCCGCTATAAAAAAAAAAGAGAAACGAAATTTTCGGCTTTACGTTCGTACGGACTAGGTCGAAAATCAAATAAAAAGGTATTCCTTAAATCGCCGGAAAATTAACGTATCGATTAAGGGGAAAAAAAAAAAGTGTATCCGATATATAATATAAACCGGACTAAATTAAGCACTAATTATAACGGGGTTAATTAAAGTCTCAGGCGTATCCTGCTATAAAAAAGCTAGCTTATTAAATATATAAAAATAACGGCGTAAAAATAAAAAGTAATTAACGGGAGATTTTGCCGACTACGTTAAAAAATCGCTAACCTAACTAGCTACTAGTAAACTTAACTAACGAATTTTAAGGTAAAGCTACTAATTATCAGTATATTTCGCTAGCTGCTTAAAAAACTAAAAAAAGGACCTCGCTATCGCATAAAAAGGTATAACTAGCTAAAGGTATTATAACACCTAATAAAAAAAAGGCTAAGCTGTCGATCGAAAAAAAAAAAATCAATGGGTAACTAATTAATTACGCTAATTAAAAAGAGCGCTAAATTAATTCGATAGCGGAATCAACTAAATTTAGCGCCAAAGGACTTTATAATTATATAACGGCTTAAAAAAAAAAAGCAACGCGTGTTATGTAATAAATATATATTACTAAAAAATTATAAGGTAAGGAGTAAAAAGTTAGCCAATAGCCTGACTTAAAAAAACCTCCTTACCTAATTACCTAAGCTATTTAATTAAGTATATAATTCGGCAGGTTATATATGCGGGGCCTAGAATGTGCTACAGCTTATAGGGCCTTATAACACCCCATAAGGCTTATGCCGTAACAATTATAAACCTTTATAAGTTTATAAATTATTTTAGTTAATCGGAAGCGACTATAAATTTTAATTTATCGCAGATTTTACCGATAAATTATTTAAGATTTTAGGTATTAAATAGAAATTATTATTTGCGGGTTATTTATAAACTATAAGATAGGCCGAAATTATAAACGTTTATATCGACTAATAATTACGATTTTTTATTAATTATTACTATAATAATTAGTTAAGTATTATTTTTATAGCTGACGTAATATAAATTAGCTTATTTTATAAATCTATTAATTACTTACTTTATAAAGTAAAACGAGGATTTTTTATGCCCCTACCTTTTAATTAAGAAACCTATATTAAGGATTTAATAAACCTGTTTCCGCGTAAGCGCTTTAATCGCGAAAACGTATAAATGATAGCCTAGATTTTAAAAAGCTATTTAAATTTAGCCCGGGAAATTATAACTCGATTGTAAGCTTATATAAGTAAATAAATTAATCGCTACCGAAAAAAACTTAATTTCGGCTCTAGCGATCGCGTATATATCTTTAAAAAGCTGGGTATTAGTATAAATCGATTTAACAATAAGCTAAACTATTTAATAACGAGAAACTATTATAAAATAAAAAAGATAGTTAGCTATTTTTACTAATTAAAATTACTTAATATCTGGAAAAAATCCCGTATATTTTATATAAATCCCTTACGTAAATACTTTAATAATTTATTACTTAAATAAGCTAATAAAAACCTTAAAAGTAAAATAATAAGTCCCAATAGCGAAAAAAAATAAAAAGTCGATTACGTTTTATTATTATATATATATCGTAAAAAACTGTAATATTAAGTACAGTAGAAAGAATAAAATCTTAACCTTAAATAATATAACGTTAAAGGTTTTAAAAATAGTATAATCGCATTATAACGATATTATAATAAAAACTTTAATAAAGCCGGATCTTTAATACGCTTAAGTAATTGGCGTAAAGCTGCCGAATATAAGAAAAACGATCCCTTTTATAAAGATAATAATAAAGTAACACCGTAATTAACAAAAGGATTACGTAAAGTAAGGCATAAATAAAATATTTATTAATAGATACCTTTTTAACAAATAACTAAGTATATAAAATACGCTAATTTTGCCTACTGGTAATGAGGGCCCGGTAGCGTAATAGTTGGTATATAGAACCGAGGGTATCCTTCCTCTGCCTGGGAGTTACTTAAGGTTCGATTCCCGGACGAACCAGTTCGTTATTTTTTTGATTTTAAATTCTCGGGACGCGAATTTTTTCTGAGGGGGGGTAATATTATAATACAGATTAAGCATAGGATTAAAGTGTAGTCCGTACGCATTACGTAATCATAGCTTAAGCCTTACACCTAATATATATAGTAAATTTCTCGGCCGACCTTTTAGTTTAAATTCCTTTTTTTTTCTTTTATTTTAATATTATATAAAATATACAGGAATTAAGTCGCTAAGCCACCTTAACCCTTGTAATACGTGACATAAATTAGCTATTATATATAGTAAATTTAGGGGGGTAATATTACGGCATCAGGCTTATAAAGTACCTTATAGCTTCTTAAAAGCCCTATAAGCTATAATATACCCTATTACCCTTTATATATAACGTTTAATTAAATAACTTAAATAATTAGGTAAGGAGGTTTTCTTAAGTTAAGCTATTATATAATAATTAGCTAACCTTTTATTCCTTACCTTATAATTTTATAGTAATATATACCTATTACTTAAATGCGCCACCTCTTTCCTTGAGCCGTTATAATTAATATAAAAGCTGCTTTTTTATTTATATATTTTTTAATATATACGCGTTTTGCGGAATTATTTCGGAAATAATTAACGTTTATTTTTAATTTATTAGTTATTAGTCGGTATTAAGTTTTGAAATTAACTATATCTCGCGCTTTTTTATTATATTATACCGGGAAATCTATTATTTTGCCGCTTTTTTTTACCGCTACTTATTATTAAATATGGGGTATTTTTATAGGCTTATAATTTTTTTAGCCGTATCGCAGTTATAAATTGCTTTATTTCGTTTTTATAATAATTGGGTTTTTTATTTTTCGGCAGTTATAGCTTTTTTTTAAATACCGTATAACTTTTTACTTAAAGCTACAACTGTTATATTTAAATCGGAAATTCTTTATTCCTTTTACGTAAGCTTATATAATAGCTTTTTTACTATCGGTTATTTAATTATTAAATTAACCGGTTAAAGTTTATCTTTCGGGGTTTTAATTATTATATAACGTTTAACCTTTTCCGCTTTTAAATTTTCCGGGAAATTTACATTTTTATATATAATATTTAGGTTTATAACTTATTTATATAATTATTCCAAGTTAATATTTAAGCTTTTTGCGATATTATATAACTGATTTACTTATATAGCTTTAGCTGTTATGAAAATCGCGCGAAACTTAAATTTTTAATATATAGTCTCGGGATTTTAGTTTACGTAACGTTAAAATTCCTTAAACTCGAAATAACTATTTTAATTAAGCCAAATTTATTATATTATTTTTATAATAGGCTTAAAATAAATAGCCAGCGTATTATATCGTATTTTTTAATAAAAAAACAAGCTATTCCGATAGTTTTTTTCCTATATATCTTTTATATAATTATCGGTTAAAATGCCGTACCGGGTATTTATTAAAGTCTCGCTAAAATATAATATATAAAAGTTCTCGAAAGTATTACGTTTATTTTATTCCGGGTTTATATTTTTTAAAATGCGGCTAAGAAAAAACGTTACCGGTTATGCGAAACAAACGGTAGTAATAATACGCGACTTTTATTATAATAAATTATCTAAAGTTTTTATTTCTTTAAAAATACCGGCGTAAATATCGGTATAATTAAATTATATCTTTATCGCAACTTTATTTTAAGCCTATTAGCGTTTTTTTAAATAAATAATATATTAAATTTATAAAATAGGAATAAAATAACGTTACTAATTTATAACGTATCCGTAATAAATAAATATAAGGAAACGGGTTAACTCGTTATAATACTTATAGCGCGAGCACTAATTTAATAATAATCGGCGATTAATAATCCGCGATAATTTTTTAAAATAATTGGGATATTATAAAGGCCTTTTTAAGCGATAAAATATTTAACCTTTGTTATTATATTATAGCTTAAAAGGAATAGAAATAATAAGGCTGCTTATTATCTAATTATTCATGAAAAATATTAAAGGTAAAGAAAGAAAGGAAGAGATTTTTTTTTATTAGCTATAGGTAAAAATAACTAGGGTATTTTACTTAAGGTATACGGGCCTTTTATCCCTTATTAACCTAACCTTAATAATACGTATTATGTATATAAGCTATATAGTTAAGCCACCCTAGCTACGCCGTTATACCGTTTATTACGTAATTATTTAATTCCCGGAAAAAATCCCGAAATTATAAAATAAAAATAACCCCGATATTTTAATTATAACGTTTAAAATTATCATAAATTTTTTATTTATTTTTTAAGGCTATTCCGACTTTTTTAATATTAAATAAGCCGATATTTTATTCCGCCGAAACTAAATTAATTATGTTATCGATTTATTTCCGGAAGTAAATATATTTTATTATTTTGTTTATTTTTTCATCTACGATAAACTAAAAAGAACTATACGAATTTATTATTAAAATAAAAGTTAATAATTAAATTTAAAACTCGAAAAGCCTTATTAATGCCTTTATATTATTTATATTTAAAAAAGACAATAGCTTTTAACTTTATATAAATTATTAAAGCTTAAATAAGGTAACAGTTAAAAATCGTTATACCTTATTATTAATTTCGGAATTATTAAATAAAATATTAAAAGTTAAAATATTTTTAAAAATCGACTTTAAAAACACTTATTACTATATTTATATTAAAGAGAAAAAAATAAAAAACCTTTTTTCGAATTTAATACGGCTATTATAAATTTATAGTAATATTTATAAGCTTTATTAATGTTCCGGTTATTTTTTAAAGTTATATTTATTAAATTTTATATAAGATTTTCAATATATTTTATATAGTTCATTTTAATAATATCTTTATTTTTTTTCCTACTAAAAAAGCTTATATAAATTATTTCTAAAAAGTTATCGAATAATTCCGAGATATAAAGCTTTTTATTAAGTTATCGAAATATATGTTTTATTAATTTTTATTAAAATTTTTAAGGTATATTATATCCGATATAAATATTTTTATAAATTTAAATTATATAAATATTATAGTTAATTAGTTTAAGTTATAGTTTATTTATAAAATTTAATAGTTTATCGGGTTTATAATTTTTATTACCGCTTTATTATTAAACTCTCTTAAATTATAATTTTATTAATATAATTTTTAAAAAAGGATATATTAGGGTAAAAATTAAAACAAAGCTTTTTAAATAAGCCAGCTAAAAAAACTTTTAAAAAATTAATAGCTATATTTTAAATCGCCCCTTTTTTATTACATTTCGATTTAAAAAAGTAAATAAAAATAAAAACTAACGTTTTAAAAATACTATATTTGAAACTTTACTATAATAAAATAATAAAGGGTATTAATATTTAATAGCCTTTCGGTTATAAAAAGTTACTGGACTAAAATTAAATTACGGAACCCCCGATTAAAAAATATTAGCTATTATTAATATATTTAAATATTAGTAATATTACTTTTAAAAAAGTAAGTTCCTTATAAAAGTTTATATAAATTACGTTAATTTAATTAATTTTATTATTAACTTAAAGTTTAATATAAAATAAACTAAATAATATATATTATTAGCCTTATTTAATTTTATTATGAAATATTAGCCGGAAAAATAAAACCCTACCGATTTTATATCGAGACGTCTTAATTATATAATAAAATAGTTTAATAACTTAATATTATTACTTATTTTAAAGCGGAAAATAGTAATAAACTAAAACCTTATAATTAACAATAAAATTTTAAAGATACTTATTTTAATAAAATATATTTATATTCCGGCAAATATTTAATAAATATTAATATAAGTTATTACCCGATATAAAGCCCGTTATATAGCTAAAAATAAAACCTATTATTAAATAATTTAATCCTATATTATTATTAATTTAATTTAAAATACTTAATAAAGCTTAAGGCCTTATAACCTTATTTTTTTCGATTAATAAATTTATATATCTTAAAAAAAGTCCCTTTAATTATAGCTAATTAAACTATATTATAATAATAAACTAGTTAGTTATTTCGGATAAAAACGAACCTATTAGTTACTAGCTTAAAAATTCTATTATAAAATTTATAATAAAATGTTTAGGACTATATATAATATTACGAGATTTGCTTTAAATTTAAAACGAAATATTACCGTTTTTATAATAAATTAAATATTTTATTTATTTTAAAATATTTTATATAAAATTATTTATAAATTTTATTATTAGGTTATTTTTTTCTTTTTATAAAAAATAAAATATAAACCTTATTATAATAATTATAACCTGTTTTATAAAAATAACCTTTTTATTTATAATATTTATTTATTTAAACGCCGCTTAATTAGTTTAATTATTTTATAAATAAATCGAATGTTTATTTAACGCCTTTATAAGTATTATATTAAATCAAAAACCTATTTTTATTAGTAAATTTTAATTTTAATTTTATTATTATTATAAAACAAAACTATAATTTTAATAGCGTTTTATATTTAAACTAATAAATAAATAAATTAAATAAATTAAATATTAAAAATGTATTTACGAAATTTTATAAAACTTAATAAATAACGTAGCTAAAATTATTACTTTATACCGTATTTGCTATAAATTCTGCTATTAATCGGACGACAGGAAAGGCGCTTTTTAAAGTCTTATATAAGTATCTCCCCGAATTTCGCACTTTTGTATTAAAGCCTCTTGTTATAAAAAAAGTCCCCGGGGCGTATACCCAACTAAAACGTTTGAAATAATTCCGAAAAAACTTAAAAAACTATAAAAAAACGTTAACGAATGATACGCGAAATATTATAATAATAGGTATATTTTTTTAACCTTACGCGTTAATTAAATAATCGGGGTTTTAATTAAAAACTTATAATTAAAATATCTTAAGCTCGCCTTAAAATTTATCGGACTTTTTAAAGTTATTATAAAAATCGGCTTTTAAGCTTACCGGCTCGCTTTGTTTATAAAATATAACTAAATTTATAATATATTTTTATATAATTTTTAAAACTATAAAAAGTTAAATTGTCCGACCCTTTACTTATATTTAATTTAAAAAATAATAAAAATTAAGTAATTTAAAATATAATTAAGTGTCGGGTATATTAAAAAATATTATGAAATAAAATAAAATAAATAACCCGTTAAATATAATTAATAAATATTAGCTAAAACTATAGCTAATATTTAAAATAATATTATAAAATATAAGCGAGAAAAAAAGCAAAAAAAACAAAAGATTTAATAATAATGCGATAAATTATAAAACGGCTAAAAGTTAGTATTAAATATTGTAATTTTTAAACGCTAAAATAAAATAGCTATACTTATATATAAACTATTATAACTAAAGGCAGGGCTTTAATATAAGTATTAATTACATATTTATATATAGATAGGGAGAAAAGCTATTTCGGACTATAAAAATTTCTCGGAAAACTTAAGTCGGGTATCCCGCCGGGCAGTAGCTATTCTGCCGTATTATTACCGTTTGATATACGGGAATATATAATAATAAGTAGTTTATATATTATATAAATATATACCTCCCGTAATTACCCCCCCAGAAAAAAAAAGGGGTATAAAGTTTAAAAAGGGATTAAACCCTAACTTTTTTACGTATATATATATTTAAAATGTTTTTAAGTAAAAAAAGAGATTGCCTCGGGTATTTATTTAAATCACTACGCTATCGGGCCTTTATTTTAATAAGTAATAATATAAATTTCTTTATATTTTATTAGGAATTCGTTTTTATAAAATATTATATATACGCGCTTTATAGTCGCAGTTTCTTTATTTCCATTATTACTTTATTAGTCCCCTTTATATTTTCGAGCTGCCGTTTGCCGCCTTAATACAGGTTTATTCTTATTAAGGTAGTTTAAATCGAATCGATTTTTTTCCGCCGCTTATTTTTATAATATTAGTCGGATAAGGGGACTAGTTGCTTTTAAATTATTTATATAAAATTTATTTAATTTAGCTATAGCGTTTTTAAAATTCCGAACGGGGTATTATTTATTATCGGTATTTTATTTAATTTATTTAATTTTATATTAAAGCTTATAATAATATAGCCGTAATATTAATACCGTTTTTATAACTTATTTTTTTTATCTAATTTAACTATTTAGCTAGCTAAATTCTCGGATTTTTATTCCGGAAAAAAGTTATTCGGGTATTATTATAGGCGGTCGGCGTAATATAAGCGGAACGCCTTTTATATATTAGAAACTTTTAATCGAAATGTATCGTTAAGCAGTCGCTTTTTAACTTCGAAATGTTATTACGTTAACAGAAAGTGAAATTTATTAAAAAGATAGTTAATACGTTATAACTGCTGTTTTTTAATAATAAAAATATATTTACTTATATTAAAATCGGGTTTTCGGCGGTGCTTATTAACTTATTATATTATTTGCTTTTAAGTTTTAGCGATAGCCTTACGTATAACTACTATATAATTATATATTTCTTATATTTAATTCTGCATTTTTTAAAAGTCTTTCTTTAAATAAGAGATTTACTATATTTCTAACTTCCGTTTATTGCTATTAATTAAAATAAAATAATATCGGAAAGCTTATTTTTATCTCGTAAAAAAATATACCGGTTAATTTATATAATAAAATAGCTTATATATAAATTATAGTTAATAATATATTTAATTAATTATTTTACCAATAATTAATGAATAACCGTAGTTTTTAATTAATATACGCGTTTATAATTTTAATTTATTTTATTGTTTCGTAATATTTTAACGTAACGAACTTTAATTTAATACTTATTATTTGGGAAAATTTATCGGTAAACCTTATTATAAATTAAGGTTTATTATTACTAACAATACTTTTAGAAATCTTAAAAATATAAAAAAATCCGTTATAATATATATATATATCGTCTCGCGCTATCGCTTCTCGGGTATATACTATTAACTAAGCCCGTTTTCCCAAGCGGTCGATAATAATAAAAACGTTATTACGTTTTTTTTAAGCATTACTTTAAAATTTATAATAACGTAATCTTATACCTTTTTTAAAATAAATAATAGATAAAAGAAACCGGGAGTTTTATTACGAGATATTTTTACGGGATAATATTCGAAATAGTTGGCTATAGATATAATAATATTTTAAAATATGTTTAGCTACTAATATTATATAATAATAAGCTTCTAGGTTTTATTTTTTTCTAGATATGCCGTAAGTAATCGATTATATACCTTTTTTTAAAAACCGGATACGTAATTTATTTTTATTAAATATAATTAGCCGCGTTTTATATAATATAAAGCTATTAATATTTTATTACAGGCTTAAAAAGTTATCGCGTACTTTCGTATAGTAAATTTTAAAGTTAGGGTTATTTTTATTTCTTTATAATATTTCGTTAATAAATATTACGTTAAAACTTTTTAATAAAAAAAACTTTATATTATTTAAAACTAGGATTTCCGAAAAAACGCTTACTTTTATATATAAGATATTTATTTATAGCTCCTAAATTTCGGTTAAAGCTACTAACCGGAAAAATCTTTATACCTTTAATTTAATATTTTTGCTTTTTAGGTACGTAATAATTCCAGCTTATATAAAATAATATCTGCCATTATATTATTATTTTTTAGTCGGTAAATAATTATAAAGTTATATTCCGCTAATATTTCCGACCAGCTTATTTATTATAAATTAAAGTATTATTTAATCCCGAAATACTTTAATATATAATAATTCATAATAATTAAAAAATAGCTTATATTTTAATAAACTCCGCCCGTTAAACTTATAAAATATAGATTATTATAAGTATTTTTTATTATATATATTATAATTTAGCTTAACGCTATATGTTCTTTTTAAATAAAATATATATAAATATTATTTACTATTATTTTTTTATTATAATAATATATTAGCTAATATTTCGTTACATATATCGGTTTTTATTTTTATATTTTTATTATAATTAAAATATATTAATAAAAAGGCGTTAATTAAATTGTCTTTTAGTTATTAAAACGCAATTTCGTAATATTTATTTTAATTTTACCGGACCTTTATTTTTATTAATTAAAAAAGCGGCTTAGCTATTTTATCATATTAGGGTATAAATTTTCGGTAAACATTATAAAATCCTAAAAACGATTATATTTTTTACATACGTTTTAAAATAGCTTAATTTTAAACTACTTATATTTTAGCGGAGTTAATGCGTATTTTGTTTATATTTATAATATACTTTAGGAATTTTATTTAAATAATATAAAATTTATATTTCTTAAGATTTGTTTAAAAGCTTGCGTTTTTAGTTATTAAAAAATGTTTTATATATAAATACGGTACTTTATAATCGACTTTAAAAAAATTAAAATATTACTTATATATATATTATAAAAGTTGTTTAAAAAATTAAATAACGCGTTATTAATATACCGTTAAAAATAGAAAGTCCGTTTGTAAATCCGAAAAAGAAAATTTTATATTTATATATATTATATTATATCCGGAATATCGTAAGGTTTTTATTTTCCGGTTATATATAGATATAATAAAAAGCCTGCCGGACGTTAATTTTAATAAAAATCTTAGCTTTAAAAATCCGTATTAAAGTTTTTTTAATAAATAGTAAAAAATATTTATTCTTTTTTATAAGCGTATTTAATCTCCGGTAATTTATATAAAACTATAGTTTGCTATTAGCTTTAAGTATAAATAATATAAAAGCTGTTTAAAAAATAAAACTGGAAATAATAAATCCCTTGCGTAAATTTTTATTAAAATATTCACGTATTATTTTTAACTTATTTAATAATATTTTATATAACGGGCTATACCTTAGGTTTATAGCTAACTTTTTTTTTCTTATTTTATTTTATAATTAGAAATATAGTTAGGTAGTAAAGTATTTAAATTAATCTTACTAAAAGTGCAAAATAAATTCCGGTATTTTTTTAAATAGTTTTTTAAGCTTTTTTGAAAATTTTTTTATTTTTTTAAAAAAAGGCCTCGTTTTTTATCGCATATTAATCGGTCGATTTTATATAACATAATTATATATATATACAGGGTTGTGATTAAGTCACTAATTAGTGACTTAAGTCATTAGATTTAGTGACTTAAGTTAGTCAGGCCTGTGACTTAAGTCAGGCTAGTTAGTTAGCTATCTAACTAAGACTAGTGCAAGTTAGTCAGGTGACTGACTAAGATTAACTTGCTTAAGTTAGTTAGTGACTTAAAAATGACTAATGACTTCTTAAGAAATTACTTTTTTTAAAAAAAAATTTAAAAAAATTAAATACCGCTTTAAATATTATATATATTTTAACTTTAAATTAATTTATAATATTACTTTATTACTTTATAACTTATGAAGCTGAAATAGTAATTTTACTTATTAAAATAAGCTAATTAATTAAATATTAAAATGATTTAATTTCAAATTTTCTAATTCGTCGTTTAAACACTTTTTTTAAAACTCGCTATAATAAATTAAGTATTTTTTTTATTATATTACTTATTAAAGCTGTTTTTTGACTTATTATAAACATATTATATAATATAATTATTAATAGTAAAAAAGTTATAATATTATTTTAATTTGTAAAGTTATTTTTATATTGAAAACATTTAATTTAAAACTTTTTAATTTATTATTTAAGTACGTTTTTAAAAAAATAATTGTAATAAATTCAATATCTCCTTTATTATAATAAATATTACAACCCTTTTTAGTTTATTATATGTATCTTTCATATTATAGATATTAACGCTAAAACTATATTATTACATATTAAATTAAATAAATTATAGTAATATTAAAAATATTTAATTCGAAAATTTACAATTCGTCGTTTAAGCATGTTTATTAAAAAATCACAATAATAAATTAAATATCTTTTTAAATATAATATAAAATATTACTTTTACCTATAATATATTAATAATACATTATATTATAATTATTAAACTTTAAATAAAAATGATACCTTTTAAATTAAATAAGTTATATAAAGGTTTAAATAATTATTAAAAAAATTACAAAGGCTTGGCTAGTTATTAGTCATTTTTAAGTCACTAACTAACTAACTTATAAATGACTTAAGTTAGTTAGTCACCTGATTAAAACTAGCCTAGTTAGTTAGCAGGTCTAACTAAGACTAGCTTAGTTAGTTATAACCTTTAATTAAGACTAGCAAGTTAGTTAGTGACTAAAAAATGACTAATAACTTAAGTCATTTATCGCAACCTTAAATATATATATATATATTTTATATTATTTAAAAAAAAAGTTTTATATTAATAACTATTATATTTATTAATTACTATTTATATTAACCAATTATATTTTTTTTAATTTATAAGAGTTACGGAAGATATATATTAGGCATATAAACTACTTATTACTACGTACTCCCGTATATTAATTAGTAACGGCACGGCAAAATAGTTACCGCCCGGTAGGATATCCGGCTTAAGTTTTTTAAATAATTCCTATAGTTTAAAATAGCTTTTCTCCTTATCTATTTATAAATATATAATTAATACTTATATTAAAGCTTTGCCTCTAACTATAATAATCTATCTATAAATATAAATAAATTATATTTATTATAGCTTAAAAAAACTTAAGTTCCCTAATACCGATTTAATTAATTAATTAATAAGGGCTATTATAAAAACGCGTTTTAGCACTAGCAATTTTAATTATATAATCTTTATATATATTACTAATAATTAATATAATCGACCCGATCGGTAATAATACCCGAAAATATTACCTACCGATTAAAAACGCGCTTACGCACGTAACATTATTATTTACGATATCTAAAAAATATAGAAGGTAATGCCGACCGACCGTTTTAAAGAACCTGAAATTGCCCTTAAACACTAGGCTATTAAAAGGCGCTAATATATCCTAAAAAATTTCGATTAAATAACTTAAATATGACGCGAAAAAAAAGAAAATAACGATATTTTTCCGACCTATTAGAATTTTAAGCGAATAATTAAAAATAAGGAATTTAAAAAAAAAATGTACTAACTGGTTATTAATACCTTATTAAACGACTTTAAAGCGCGTATTAAGATATATATAATTAACATATATATAAAAGGTAAAAAAGGCCCCACTTCTTTATTTAAAGCTTTTATTAAGTCGGGTAAAAAAGCCTTTCTTATAGCGGACAGGACTTTTATTAAATCGGCGTTCTTTAAAATATGCTCGACTAATCCCGACGCCTTTTTTTATAAGATTCGGCTTTATATTATTATATTTATAGCTTCTTTCTAATAGACCTAGATTATAAGCTTTATAGCAAGAAATTACTTACTAAATATAGATATTATAATTTAACTGGGACTCTAGATAAAAAAGGCCTAAAATAAGGTAGTTAAAAACTTATAAAAAGAAATCGAGCGACGCGATATTTAAATTAACGATTTTAATATATAACTAAACGAGGCTAATTAAGCCGTTACCGATTTATTAACCTAGGGCTTTCGATAAAGCGTATTAAAATCTGGTATAAATAAAAAGAAAATAATAAAAGTCGATATCCCTACCTATTATAATAAAACTAACTATAATACTATTACTTTCGAAATATAGTACCGCAAATAAAAAAATCAGCTATTTATTAATATAGATTATTTCCCGACTAATCGCGTACATATAATAGTTATCGAATTGTATATTTAAAGCTATATGTTAATATAGTTAAAGCTATACCTCCGCTTTATTAACCCGCACTATTTAATAATATTTGCGGCATTAATAAAACATTTAAAAAAAAATAGTATAACCTTAATAGCGTCTGTCGCATACGGGCTAAGTTAGTCAAACTTTAAATAAAAACGTTAGAAAATTTCCAAAAATTTAAGAATAAATTTATCGCATTAGTAAAAAAGCGGTAATTATACCGTAATAAATAAAAGGAAAAATTTTATAGCCGGCTTATCTATTATTTATAAACCGAAGCGGCTGCCTAATATTTTAATCCGTTATATAATTTTAACCGTTACGTTACTCATTATACCGAAATTATATTCACTTTTTAAATAGCTAACGAAACGCGAAACGCGGCCCGAACTGTTAAAACTGCAATAATTAAGCTAATAGTTAAGCCTTAATTTTCGGGAATAACCTGTAGCGAGCGTGCTACCGGAAAAAATATATTATAATCGACCCCTAATTTAGGCTCGAACGAATTCGGTAATATAGTAATTACTTTTTCCGGCATTCGTATATATCCTCCGCCCCGTAATAGCGCCAACCTAACGAAATTTAAAAAACGCTACTTTAATTATTATAATAAAAAATATAATAAAACTAATTACTTATATTTTTTATACCTTAATTAGCACCTTAACCAGTCGGTAGCAAATAAGGCCGCCTATATTAATACTTTTCTTATAAAATTTATTCGGCCCGAAACAAAAGTTATAAAAGTTTTAGCGGAAAATCGGATTAAGAAGGAGCCGGGAAACGCAGTACCCTAAAATAATTAGACTTTATTTCTAAAGCTAAAATATTATAAATTAGTTTAGCTAATCGGGTAATAAAAGTCTCCCGGGACTTTTTGAGTGCTTATTTAAGCGGCACGCTACTTTTATTAAAGTATACCCTATTAATATATAGCCTTTTATTAAAAACTAAAGATACATTTAGTAATATTAAAATAAATGTTTATATTATAATAAGTAAATCTTTTGTAAAAAAAATTAAGTAATACTTAAACCCGGAAGTTATTATAAGGTTTATTTTAAGATATATTAAAGGATACGATAAAAAAGGTATTTAAATAATTAATAAGGCCTTATAACTAAGCCTGCAAATAAATAGTCGCATTTTTTGTAATAAAGTTTTTTTCGTAATAAATACGAAATATAATTTAATTTTCGGAAAAGGCTAGTTAGCTAATAGGGATATACTAATAAATTGTTAACGCTAATAACTGATATATCTTAAAAATATGCCGCGCGACAATTTTCCGAGTCTTTATAATCTCGACATAAAAGATATAAAGAACCTCTTTAAAAATAATTCTTTTTAATTAAATATTAACTGTCGTAATAAAGTATTAAATAAAGATAAAAAACGCTATGCCGATAGTCGGGCTTTTAAAATTAAAGTATAACGTAAGTATATATTTATTAAAGAAACAATAAAAGCCGTACGTCGATAGGTTCGGGAGCTAGAAAAACTACGCCGTTACCCGAAATAGCCTTAGTCGAAACTAACGACGTAACTTATTAGTTAGCGACTAAAAGAAATTATTTAACGATATCTTTAGAAAAGTCTTAATAAGCTTAAATAGTAAAAGTTTATAAACTAGAATTTATACCCGGACTTATAACTTTTTATGAAATCCCTTATATTACGAGAGGAACGCGTTAATAAAAAAAGCAAATAGGAATATAACGTAAAAAGCATTTATAAATTACGAAAGGACGTAATTAATTAATATAAATGGCGACTAATAAGTATAGCGGTTATTAATATAAAACCCTTTTTTAAGGCAGCGCGAAAACCCTATGTTTATATAACTATATTATATAAAATTAACCAATTAATACGGGATAAAAAAAATAAAACCTTTCCTAAGGAAAAAGCGGAGGACCTAAAGAAAAAGGCGTGGAAAGGACTAATTAAATAATAATAGCGATAGTAAAAACACTAAACGCGCATATATAATGTTTTATAACGACGGACCCCTAATAGAGTGTGGAGAAATCCGTGCTGCTACTTATTAGAATGAGGGCCCGATGGCATAATAGTTTGGATAAATACCCGAGGCAATCCTTCCTTTTGCTAGAAAACACTTTGCATATATACGCGGGAAAGTCGGGGTTTAATCCCCCTTCGGACCTTACATCCCTCCTTTTTTTTCTGGGGGGGTAGTTACAAAAGGTATGTACCAGGCGCACAAACCACTTATTATTACGTACTCCCGTATGTCAATCGGTAACGGTACAGTAGAATAGTTACCGCCCGGTAAGGCACCCGGCTTAAGTTTTCTAAATAATTCCTATAGTCTAAAATAGCTTTTCTCCCTATCTATCTGTAAATATATAATTGGTACTTATATTAAAGCCCTGCCTTTAGCTATAGTAATCTATTTATAAGTATAAGCGCCTTTTATATTATAGTTTTATTCGCTTTTTTTTTAGCGTCCCCTTTTTATAAAATAAAAAATATATCGGGAAATTAAAACTTAGGATATAAATCTTAGTTTATAAACTTTTATTATATAAGTTTAGGTTTATACCTTTAAAGGTATCGCTAAAAAATCTTTTTCGGTCGTTAGCCGATAAATATTATCGGCTTTAACGGCGATTGTTTTAAATAATAATATAATTCCTTTAATTCTCGAACTTACTATTATACGGCCTCCGTTATCTCCTTAATAAATTCGTATTTTTATATTTAAAAAGCCGGGCTATCGGCTTATCGCGTTTTATGTTTATTTCATACTTTATTATATTAATCGGCGTTTATTTAAAAAAAATCATTTTTAAGGAAATTTTCTGCATTTTTTATATCGAGATTATAAAAGTTTAATAAATTATCGCGCGGCATATTTTCGGGATATATTAGCTATTTATGTTAATAATTTATTAAATTTTTTTTAGTTAACTAACTTTTTTAAAAAATTAAATTATATTTTATATTTATTATAAAAAAACCTTATTATAAAAAGTGTAACTGTTTATTTGCAAATTTAGTCGTAAAGCGTTATTAATCGCTTAAACACCCTTTTTATTATATTTTTTAATATATTTTAAAATAAACCCTGCAATAACTTCCGGGCATAAATATTACTTAATTTTTTTGGCGAAAAATCTACTTATTATAAAAAAATATTTATTTTAATATTATTAAATATATTTTTTATTTTTGGTAAAAAGTTATATATTAATAAAATATACTTTTTTAAAAAAATATACTATTTAAATAAGCATTTAAGAAATCCAGGGAAACTTTTATTATTAAATTAGCTAAACTAACTTATAATATTTCGGCTTTAAAAATAAAGTTTAATTATTTTAAAGTTTCGCGTTTCCCGGCTTTTTTTAATCCGATTTTCCGCTAAAACCATTACCTTAGGCCGGGTAAACTTCGTAAAAAAAAGCGTTAATATAAGCGGCTTTATTTGCCGGGAATTAGTTAAAACGCTAGTTTAAATATAAAAGATATAAATAATTAGTTTTATTATATCCTTTATTATAACAATTAAAGCCGCATTTTTTAAGCTTTATTAACTCGGCACCGCTATAAAAAGGGGGTAAGTATAAACGCTAGAAAATATAACTACTATATTACTAAACTCGTTTGAACTAAGAATTAATCGCGGCATATTTCCTTTAGGGACTCGCTTATTATTTATATAAAATAATCCCGAAAATTAGGGTTTACCGGTAAGCTTAACTATAACAGCAGTCTTAATAACTCAGGCCGCATTATACGCCTTATTAGCCATTTAAAAAAATAAATATAATTTCGGCGTAATAAATAACGTAACGGTTAAAATTATATAATAAATTAAAATATTAAGCAGCCGTTTTAGTTTATAAACAATAAATAAGTCGGCTATAAAACTTTTCTTTCCACTTGTTACGGTATAATTGCCGCTTTTTTATTAATATAATAAACTCGTTTTTAAATTTTTAAAAGTTTTCTAACGTTTTTATTTAAAGTTTAATAAACTTACCCCGTATTTAATAAACGCTATTAAAGTTATGTCATTTTTTCTAGAAATATTTTATTAATACCGCAAATATTATTAAATAATATAAATTAATAAAACAGAAATAAAGCTTTAATTATATTAATAAATAACTTATTTTTTTATTTATAGTATTTGTTAGATATAGGCAGGGTTGTGATAAATGACTTAAGTCATTAGTTATTTTTTAGTCACTAACTAACTTGCTAGTCTTAGTTAAGGGTTATGACTAACTAAGCTAGTCTTAGTTAGACCTGCTGACTAACCACGCTAGTCTTAGTCAGGTGGCTGACTAACTTAAGTCATTTGCAAGTTAATTAGTTAGTGACTTAAAAATGACTAATAACTTGCTAAAATTTTTGAATTTTTTAAAAAAAGTTTCAACTATTATTAATATTAATATACCATTTGAATATAAACCGTTATTAATATTAGGTTAATTTATAATAGTATATTTAATAACATATAATATATTATATTAAAGTTAATAATTTTATATATTTTATTAACGAAGTTATAACGTTATTTATAATGACTTATTTTAGGAATTTCTAATTCGCGTTTCTAATAAATATTACTTGCATTTATAATATCCTTTTAAATATTACCTTTTTTTATATAGTTTTAATTAATTATTATATTTAATATAGTATAAAGCTTAATAAAGTAAATTATATAATTTTACGAATTTTATTAACGAATATATAACGTTATTTATAATGATTTATTTTAGAAATTCTTAATTCGCATTCGTAATAAAATTAACTTGATAACTTATTTATATCCACCGTTATTAATATAATAATTATGAATTATATATAACTTATATTATAGTAATAAATATAATAACTGATTATAAAATATATCTAAAATAACTTAATAAATAAAAAGTTATTATATAATTTCTATATTATAAACCTAAAGAGTATTAATATTTCAATTATAAAAGTTAAATATTTAAAAAAACTTACATTATATAAAATGATATAATAATATTACGTTATTATTATAATTATAAATTAACATCTATAATATAATTAGTTAATAAATAATATAAGTAAAACTAAAATTTAATAAATAATAACTTACATTATAAAGTAATAATAACGGTTATATCGATTATTATTATTATTATTATTTTCGTATAATAATTTTTTAATTCTAATATTTTATTAGCTATTGGTTTTAATAATATGAAAATTTAATAACTTACATTATAAAGTAATAATAATAATAACCGTAATAATAATAATTTATTATTTCGTTATAATAATATTATAAATCCTAATATATTATTAATTAAAAATCAAATATATATAAGGTATTAAATAAATAAGTAATTATTGATTAACTTACATTATAAAGTTATAATAATAACTGTAACCGTAATTATTATTATTATATTATAATAATATTATAATTTCTAATATATTATTAGTTAAAATACCGAATATAAAAATTGAAATATAAAATGAATAAAGTAAAAACTTACATTATAAAGTAATAACTATTATTATAATAATAATGTTAAACTTAAAGACAGTGATTCCGTAAGGGTAAATGAGTGACTTTAAATAAATAAATATAAAACTAAAAGACAGTGATTCCGTAAGGGTTAAAGAGCGACTTTAAATAAGTTAAATAAAAGTATTAAACTAAAAGACAGTAATACCGTAAGGGTTAAGGAGTGACTTGGTAATAAAACGAAATAAAACGAAATAAAGTGAGGGGGGTCTCTTTACTTTTATAAAAAATTCAATTTCTAATAATGTAACAAAAAATGTAATAGCTGATTTTTTTATTATTAGATACGAAAATATACGAGGTTTATTTTTAAACACGAGGTTTATTTTTAAACACAAGGTTTATTTTTAAACACGAGGTTTATTTTTAAATACAATATTCCTTTAATCCTTTAATCCTTTTTATTTTTAAATACGAGGTTTATTTTTAAACACGAGGTTTATTTTTAAATACGATATTCCTTTATTCCTTTAATCCTTTTTATTTTTAAATACGGGGTTTATTTTTAAATACGAGGTTTATTTTTAAATACGATATTCCTTTAATACGAGGTTTATTTTTAAATACAGTTATTCGTTTTATTTTTAGATTAGAAATATTTATAAAAGTAAATTGTTTTCCCTTAATATTTTCTTTTTCTTTACGGATAAAAAATATCATTATATTATTATCTAAAAAGCTTAACTATTATATAGTTATTATTATCGTTATTATTGTTATTATTACAATTTTACTACTATTACTTTATATTTTTAATTATTTCTAATAATTAAAAATGTCTTCCTCCGGTATCTTCGATAACGAATCGGTTGTTTCCGAATCTACTATTGAAATTACTCAATCGGGTAATACTAATACACCTGATTTAAAAAAATCTAACAATAATAAAGCCCATGAAAAAGAAAATCAACCTGATTTTAAATTAGAGCCAGATAATTTATCTCCGGCTTATATATTTAAAAAAGGGTTATTTACTCGAACTTTATTACCTATTGATTTAAATAAATCAAGGCAGGTATTAGTTGCATGTACTTTATAAGTTTACTTTTTTATTATTTTATTATTTAATTTATTAATTTATTAACTTATTAACTTATTACTTTATTAATTTAGATGTACTTATAAAACACCGGTAAAAATTAAAGGTTTTTTAACTTCGAATTTCGCACGTCATTATATTTTAAAACACCCTATAATTGCCCATAACGAAAAAGCCGAAATCGAAGGGAAATAATTAAGTAAGTAATTTTAATATATTAATTTAAAACGTTTAATTAATTTAATTAATGTTTAATAGGATCAGCTATATCGAATAATTCTTCGACCTTTTTTAACTTATAATCGCGAAAACGAGTTCGAAATAATATAATTATCGAAAATAATATCGATAATAGGGTATTTAACGAAGACGAAGCTTATTTTAAAATATTAAACGTTATTATCGAAAATAACTTATCTTTTAATATTGTAAATTCGAATTTTTTTCAAGAACTTTTACAATATTATAATTCTTAAGTTTATTATATTTTAATATTAATTAATCTAATTTATTTAATAGGGAATCTCCAATTATTAATTGTTGGAAAATTAAAACATAATTAGAATCGAATTTTAAAATATCTTTAAGTGTTTTTAATTCGGAATTAAAATCTAATATCGATACATTCGGTAAATTTTCAATTATATTCGATATTTAGACTTCGAATTCGAATATAGCCTTTATGGGTGTTGTTATTTCATTTATCGATGCTAATTTTAATTTAAATTATAAATTAATCGGTTTCGAAAATTTAACTTTAAACCATACTAATATTTATATTTTACAAGAATTCGAAAAATTAATATCAGGTTATACGAATTTAAAACTAAGTGATATTTTCAGGTATTTATTTTTATTAAACGTATTTTAATTTTTTTAACTAACTTAATTTAGTATTACTCGAAATAACGCACCGAATAATAATATATTCCTTCACTAATTTGCAAATATTTATAATAATTTTTATAATAAGGAATTTTATAACGATATTTGTTATATTACGCACGTTATAAATATAATGGTACAAGATATATTAAAAGATTATATATCTAACGACGAAATAACTAAATTTATATCACAATATATAAATATCGAATTACTAATTATTAAAAATAACGGGGAATATCGAAAAAAGGACGAAATTTACAAAAGTAAGTTTATTTTATTTTATTTTACTATATTTCTTTTATTCATAACTTATTATTTTATTAAATTTAATTAACCGAATTCGACGTATATATATATTAACAAAATTTATTTCGAATATTCGAAAGGAATTTTTACAAGAAATAACTAATGCTAAAAAACGGTATTTTACCATATAATTACAGTAAAAGAATTATTCCAATCGGTAAGTTAATTATTCTTTACATTTTAACAATAATTATTAATTTGTTAAAAGATTTACAAATACGTTAGAATTCGACTTATAATATAATAAAAACGCTTTGAGAATTAAAAGAGCCTTTATTATATGTATATCAAAATACCGACCATAACGAATTTATTAAAATATTCTTAAATTAATTAGATTAATATATTTTAGAAATATTTATTAAACCGACAATATATTTACAAGCCGAAATTTATATTACTATATCCCGTGGTTTATTATTTGTTTATTAGATTTGGAAAAATTTACGATTATTAGTTACCGAATATTAGCAACGAGTTCATAGAGAACCCGATATTATAAGTTATATCGTATAATTTATTATTATTAAATTATTATTAAACTAATATATAATTAGGCTCCGATATTAAGGGGATTTATTACAGCAATTAATACAAGCTATAAAAAATTCAATAAATTCTTTTTTCAAAAGTTAACTATTAATATTATAAAAAAATATAATCTTAAACCTTATTTATTTAGTATTATATTAGATCCGGTTTAAAAAACCAGTCATTTTTAATAAGGTGGTTTATTATTTTATTATATTACTATAAAAAAAATATATTACGGTTATTAAAAATCGAATATTAAAAGTAAGTCTTATAATTTATTTATTAATTAAAATAAAACTAATAATATATTAGGGTTAAAATTAAAAGAAACGGCGATAATCTATTAAATATATCGTTAGAAGAATTAAATAATAATTTTAATAATAACAATAATAATAAATCTGAAAATAATTTAAATAACGATATTTTTATAAATATAAATTATAACCCTAAAGAGTATAAAAAGCCGTTACGCTAAAATGTAATTTTATAATACCAAATAAGTGTTTATTTTTTAATTAAAGAAAAAAAGAAAATTAAAAAAGTATATCGGTATAGCTTAAGAGTATTTATATTAGCTCTCGAGAGCTATACTGTTATATCGGCTTATAATTGCTAATATTCCCTATTATAATATAGCCTATTATATTATCCCCCCTTTTATTTTTTGTGCGATCGTATTGCGTCTTTTATACCCGAATATAAAATATATATAAATTTTTATTAATTATCGGCTTTTTTAGTTATTAATTATTTATTTTATTATTAATTAAAGCTAGTTCGGGAGGTAGTATAAAAGTGTTTTTATAAAAAAAATTTTTTGCTATAAAAAATTTTAATTCTACGTTATTATTAATTAATCGAATATAAAATAAACGCGCGTAAAATTAAAGCTCGATTCCTGTTTTTAATTAATTTTTTACCCGGTAATTAAATTTATTTTTAAATTAATAAGTCGATTCCCGTTTTTAATTAGTTCGTATATATAATTAACGTAATATATAATTAACTTTTATAATTAACCGCGCGATTTATTTTTTTTAAAAATTACTTAAATATTTTAGGCCCTTTTTTTGAAATTTCTTTTTTTCTCCCTTTTTTTAAGCTATTTATAAATAAAAACCTATCTCCCTAATTATTTATTTTATTCTCTTATTTTTTAATCTTTTAATTTTTTAATTTTTTAATTTTCTAATTCTTTTATTTTTTTATTATTTAAGTTACTAATATACTTTCCTATAGTATTTTTATAATACGCCTTTTTTTTACCGTTATTTTTGTTTATTTTCGCTTTCGCTACTGCCGCTATATTTTTGTTTCGTTCCTTTTCCGGCTTTATTGCCTTTAATAAATTATCCGTTCGCGCTATTTTTACGGCTTTCTTTTGTTTTATATATTATATTTTATACTGCCTTTACGTTAGCTATATAGCCAAAAATCTTTCCGCTTTTTATTCCGACCAGACTTATAAATTCCTTTTTTTTTCCCTTTTAATACTAAAGTATTTTAAATATAATACTAACTATATTTAATTATTTATAATATACGGTATATAAGATATATTAAAAGCTATAATTATTTTATTATAAATTACTTATTATTTCTTTCGTTTAAATACTACTTTTTAATCCCGTTTTATAATTATTTATAAATACCGAAATTTACTTTTTTACTATTACCTTAATAAAAATTTATTAAGCTTATAATAGCTTAAACTTTAGTAAATTATCCCTTCCTGTTTTTTTATAGTACTCCCGTTACTTACTTTTTTTATTTAGTTTTTATCGCTACCTAAAAGTCGGCCGAAACGCGGGCGTAATATATTATTAACGCCGCCGTATATCTCGAACGTAATAAAATAGGCGCTATAGCCTTAAGCCGGGCCGGGATTTAGTAATAAAAAATAATATATAAGTTTTTATTTTATTTTTCTGTAATTTTTTTTAGTTTATACGTTATATAAAAGTAACTTATAACTATATTTAGGAAAATTGCTTACCCGCTCGAGCGTATCGCTAATAATATTAGCGATATTATAGCTATTATATATTTTATAACAAATAACGCCGCGCCTGCCGCTCGTATATATATTTCCGGTTCCGGTTCCTTTTCTCGGCTCGTCCTACCCGCCCCCACTACTATTATAAACCTCTCGCTTAAACATAACTTGCGTAACCTTCGCTCGTATATTTTCCTTACCCCTGTTAACACTTCTCGCTATAACTATAACCGCCCCCTTAAACTCCCTCCCGTAAAAAAAAAAAGGCAATAAATATAAATTTAAAAAAATAATAAAAAACGAGCTAAATTATTAACTCCCGGTTAATATAAATACGCCACTCGGTTAAGTTTACTACATTTTTCGGTTAATTTTATAATAGTTTTAATTATCGGTTTGCTAAAAAAATTACGTAAATAAAGGGGGTTATTTATTACTTATTTAATATTTACATTATTTATAATAATAAAAAATTTATAATCTTCTGTAATATTTTTTTATTTTATTTATATCCTTTCGTTTTTATACCTTATTAATATTTTATTAATTTTATAATCGCCGCGTAAGTGTAACTTTCGCCCTTCCTTTTATACTAATTTTTTTAGACTTATTATTTATTTTTATATCGCCGTAATTTTTTTTAAAACGGTTTATTATTTCGGTATTTTTTAAATTTTCGAATAATTCTTATATTAAAGCTATATAACCTACTTATTTTATTAATACTTATTTAATTTTTTCTTACTTTTTTTACTTAATAATTACTTAAATAATTTCCTTTATTTACTATTTTATTTCTTCCTTTTTTTTTTTACTAACTATAAAAAAAATTATATATTTTTGTTTTTTTTAAAAAAAATAAGGAATTATTTTTTACGCAATAAATAAATTCGATATAAAACCGGTTATATATTTTTTTCGGTATATTTAATTTTATAATTTAAAAACTAATAACGCGCGTTATTTTATATTTAATATATAACTATATTAATTTTTATAAAGGTTAAAATATAAAAATATTTTTAAACGTTAACTATATTTTATTTCTTACTCGAAATTACTTTATAAAAAATCGCCGCTCGTTAGCTACGTTTTTTTATCGTTATTATATAATTATTATTACAGCTTATATAAATTTTATCGTTTTTTAAGCGCTAAATAAAAGTTTCCGCTTATATATATAATTCGGAAATAAATCACGGGATATATTTTATTATTAAAATAGGTTTTACGTAATATCTATAAAATATAAAAAAAAAATTAACTTTATTATTATAATATTTCGGTTATTAATTATAAGTATAGTTTCCGGTAATAATAAATTTTATTTAAATTAAACGTATAATATAAACGCTCGAAAATATATTAATATTTTTTAATTTATTTGTTTAATAATTTTATTAGTTTCCGGATAAAACGTAGTTAATAAGTGCTACTTTATTTTTATTAATAAATAAAACTATTTTTAAAACCGTTTTATTTAATTAGATTTTTTATTATTAATTATAATATAGGAAAAACTATAATATTTTTAATAATAATTTATAAACCGTTCGGTATATATTTCTGCCTTTATCGAAATTATAGCCTCTAATATAACTTATTTCCTTAATCGATTAAAAATTATTATTATAAAAATAAAATTCTATTCGGAAATAGCTAATAAGTCGGTTATCAAATCGATAAATAACTTATTATAAAATCGATCCGGAATAAATAATAATTTTAAAAGTTTTTTTTTAATTACGTTATACCGTTTTTTTTATAAATATTATAATTTTTTATAAAAACGTTTTATAAATGCCGATACTTTAAACTAATAAAACGTTCTCGAAAATATTATTAATATATTCTCCTTTTCCGGATGTTTTATTAAATATAAGTTATAAATATTTTATATTAAAGTAGTACGGAATAATCTCTAATTAAAAATTTAAATACGCTTATAAAAATGTAATCAACCTTTATTATTGATATTATATTTCGATAATAATATTTTTATATTTAAGTTTTTAAGGAACGCTTAATTTTTTTAAGTTACCGCTTTTATCGCTCGCGCGTAATTTAAATCCTTCGCTACTTTTATATCTTATAACGATTATAAATTCTTATATTTGAAAATTTCCTTACCTTTTAGAATATTTTATTTATATAATTAAATATACCTTATTTTAGTAATTCTTATTTATTTATATTTCTTAGATTATATATAAAGTAACTATTTCTTTTATAATAATTAAAATTCCCGTTTTTTATATTTTTTATTTTATATTTTTTATAGCAGGTTTTATTTACATTATAAAAAAACGTTAAATCTAATATTTAAATGCTTAACGCGAAATTTTAATCGGAAATTAAAGCGTATTAATTCTTTTAATTAATATATTTATTGTTCGGAAAATCTTTTAAAAGTTATAAAATATTTTAGATTTTTATAATTAAATAAAATTATAAATATTAAAATTACATTTTATAATTCCACGTTTTATATTCGTAAGTAGCTTATAATTACTAATAGTTTTTTATTATAAATTTCGTAATTAATTTTTGCTAAAATTAAGCGCCTAAAATAATAAATTATAGGCAATAAAATCCTTCGCTTATTACGTTATAATAGGCACTTTTCGTAAGCTTATTTTAAATAGTTTATTTCGATTATTATTTCCCGTTCGGGATTTTATTATATTAAAGCCGGTTTTTTTAAAAACGCTTGTTTAAAATTCTCGAATACCAGATTTTCCGAAAACCCCTATCGAAATAGTACACTTTTTTTTATAAATATCGATAAAAAAGTAATAAAATTTATATAATTTTTAATAAAATCCCGGTAGAAATTTGTAAATTTCAAAAAATTATAAACTTTTTTAAACGTTTTAAAAAATTCCTATTTTTTAATTACTTCTATTTTAGCCGGATTTATATAAACTTTTTTTTTCGATAATAAATCCTAAATATTTTATAATAATTATTATAAACTTATATTTATTTATATTTAGATTTAAGCCTGCTACTTTTAAATATTTTCATACCTTTTTTACTTTATCGATATAATTTTTTTTATTTTAAAAAAATAAATTAGTATATTATTTATATATATTAAATAAAACATATTTAGATATTTTTTAACGTACTGTTTATGTAATATTAAAACGTTATAAAAATATATATTAAGCCGAAAAAGGTTATAAGCTATTCGAATGGCCTAAAGCGGATATAAAAAGCCGTTTTTTATTTATTTCTTTCCTTAATTTTAATTTTATAAAAAGCCGATTTAATATTTACTTTAAAAAATTATTTTGTTTCCGAAAAGGTTTTAAGCGTTTTTTATATAAGCGGAAATAAGTATTAAGTCCGTTAAATAATATTATTTAGTATTTTATAATTACAATAAAAACGGAATCTGCCGTTCGGTTTCCGAACGAAAAGTATAAAAACTTTTATAGGCAAATTATTTATATAAATATACCTTTTATTTAATAGTTTAGTTAATATTTTCTGTAACGTTAATAATTTTTCCCGGAATATATTATATAATAGTCCTTAAAAAGTAAATAACTTTTTACCCGCTTTATTATAATTTAAGTTAATCTTATAATCGGCTTTTAAATAATATAATAAAAAATGTTTATTTTTTTTAAAATAATTATTCTTAACTTTTTAACTAAAAAAAGAAATTCTTTCGAACGTTAATTTTTTTTAAATATTAAAGCTTTATTAATATCTATTAATATAATAATAAATATAGCCGTTTATTAAATTATTATTCGTTTTTTTAACCTTTTTCATTTTCGAGCTTTTTTGTATTTCTTTTACGAAATATATCGTATTAATATAAAGCGCTTCCCGAGTTTTGCAGACTTTTTTAGTTTTTAAAAAATATTTTTTCTTTTATACTTTTAAATTTCCGGCAACTTTTATATATAATATATATTTATATATTATATATATTACTCGGTTATGCTTTATTTAAAAAAACTTTAATATTATAAAGTAATTTAGCCCTAATATAATATATATAAACATTTTTAATTTATACTTATTAAAATTAGCTTTTATATAAGTTATTTTATAAATTATACCCGAAACGTTTAATCTTTTTTTATAAATAGCTTTTTTTATTATTTTTTCCCGAATAAATATACGCGGTAACTTTAGGCATTTTATTATATTTTTACTAATAATAATATAACATTTATATTTGAAATTTATAAAATTTTTTATATATAGTTATTAATTTAAATATATATCGATTATAAAAAATTTCCTGTTTATAAATTATTCGGTTATATTAATTTTTTTTGCTGTTATATTAAATTTCTAAACGCGACTTTATTTAAAAACTACTCGTTTTTTTGTTTTTTTAATATTTTTCGGCTTTATTTTTTTTAAAATTTATAGCCTGTTATTACGTTAACCCTAATATAAGTAGGTAATTTTACAAAATAATAGGTACATTTTTTAAATAGGTAGCCTTTTTTTTATATCGTAAGCATTTTCCGCACTTTATTCGAGCGTTTTATTTTTTATTTGTTACTTATTTAACCCGCTAGCTTTTTATTAATATAGCTATACCGGTTATTAATATATCGCCTTTATAATTAGTCTTAAAGCGACTAAAAATAAAAAATAATAAATCCGGAAAAAGTAATCTACCCGGCGCAATCCCGCCTCTTAAACTATTCCCGCTATAATAAAATAGCGACCTCTTAAGTTAGGCTATAATATCTATTATTTAATAAACCCAGTCTTAATAAATACTCGATAATATTATTAAAATTAGCGCGTTGTTAAATTTATCGTTAATTGCTTTTTTAATAAATATAAGCTTCGCTTTATTATTTTATATACTATCCCCTATTTTTATTAATAGTCGCTCGAAATTAATATAAAAAGATATAAAAATTTAATTAACGGACCAACGGTATTTATATAATTTGCCCCCCGCTTTAATAACTTTATTATAATTTTTATAAACATTTAATAAATATTAAAAAAAATACTAAATTATATATCCCACTAAATCTTTCTATAATATAATATAACTTTATTACGCGTTATATATTATTTTCGAGCCGCTTATAAATATTATATTATTTGTCCCAGTCCCTTTTTATAAACTTTATATTTTTTTAAAGCTTATACTTTATTAATATTTCTTATATAAAATAACGGCTACGCTCGCTCCTAAACTTTTCGGGCTATAATAATAACTTATACTTAAGTATCGGGGCCGTAATAATTATTAAAACAGGTGCTAAAAATATTTAAAGGTTTCCTAACTAAAAATTTACACCTATTTAGGCTAACTATTCTTAAGGTTCTTAAAAATCCCGAAAATCTTATACGGGAATACTTTTTATTATACTTACGTTTTATATAATTAATAAATCGAGGTTTTTTTGTAACTATATTTTTAGGACTGCCTAACGTTATAATAATTTGTCTTATCATTTTTTTAATCTTTATTTATAAGCCGCTCGTTTTAATCGTTATTTCTCCGAATTATTTTTTAATACCGCTTTTAATATTACGTATATTTATTTGAAATAAATATAAATCTAGTAGACTTAAATATTTAATACTTTTATATATCTCGCTAACGGTATTTCCGGATTATTAGGGGATTACTTTAAAACTTTTCCTAATATTTTAATCTATTCTAACGTAACTCGGGAATTAATAAATTAAAAATTATATAAAAGGCTATTACGCTAAGATACAATTTTATAATGCTAAATAAGTGTTTATTTTCTAACTAAAGAAAAAAAGAAAATCAAAAAGGTATATCGGCATAGCTCGAAAGTATTTGTACTAACTCTCGAGAGCTATACTGCTATATCGGCTTATAATCGCCGATATTCCCCACTATAGCACAGCCCATTATAAAAAGGAATTAGATATGTATTTAAGTGAAGGCAGATACCTTAAAAAGGTAAGTTTATATTAATATTATATTAAAATAATTACTAATTAATTTAATAGATAGACGTATTATTATGGTGGAAAGTTAATTCACCTCGTTTTTTTATTTTATCGATTTTAGCAAGGCGTTATTTAGCTATTCCAGCAACTTCAGCTTCAGCTGAAAGAGCTTCTTCGATTTCAAGTTATATTATTTCTAAAAGTAGAAATAAATTACAGCTAAAAACAGTTAAATGGCTTACTTTATTAAAGAGCTGGAAATATGATATTAAAACGTTATAAAAACACTTTGAAGAAAATAGTCAAATTGAAGAAATGGAGGAAAATGAGGAGAATTAGGCTTATATAATTATTAGATTTCTTTAAAGTAATAGTCAGGGTATTAATATTAAGGTTTAAAAAATAAAAATAAAAAAAAAGTTAAAAATAATGAGTTAAAAGTTTAAAGTTAAAATTAAATAATTTTATTTTAACGTTAATATTTATATTATATAATATACTTATAGTAAGTTAAAAAACGGTTATAATAAGTATTGTAATAAAGGCGTTATCTAATTTATTATAGCGAATTATTAGGAAACATGCTTAAACGACGAATTAGAAAATTTTAAATTAAATAAGTTCGATTTTAAAATAACTTTATAAATCTAAGTGATATTATAATAGTTTTAGCGCTAATAAGTATATTATATAATATACCTATAATAAATTAAAGAACGGTTATAATAACTATAATAATTTAAAAGATATCTAAATTATTATAGCGAATTATTAGGAAAGGTGCTTAAACGACAAATTAGAAAATTCTAAGTTAAATGTTTTTAATATTAAAATAACTTTATACATTTAAATAATATTATAACGATTTTAACGTTAATGATTATATTATATAATATACTTATAATAAATAACAAAACGGTAATAATAACTATAATAATTAAAAAGATATTTAATTTATTATAGCGAATTATTTAAAAAGATACTTAAACAACAAATTAGAAAATTTTAAATTAAATAAGTTCGATATTATGATAAATACGTAAGTTTAAATAGTATTATAATTATTTTAACGTTAATAATTATATTATATAATATGCTTATAATAAAATAAGAAACAACATTAATAAATATTATAATAAAAAAGATATTTAATTTATTATGTCGATTTTTTAAAAACGTATAAAAAATAAAAAGTTAATATAGTTAAATACTTTAATATTTTAAATGATTATTATAATTTATAAATTATAATATAATGTAATATTAACATTATATTATAATAAGTTAAATTAACGTTTTAAATACTTAAAATCACTTAAAATCACTAATTTTTTAATTAAGTCATTAGTCATTTTTAAGTGACTAACTAACTTAAGCAAGTTAGTCTTAGTTAATCACTTGACTAACTTGTACTAGTCTTAGTCAGGTGACTGACTAACTAGCTTAACTTAAGTCATAGGCCTAACTAACTTAAGTCACTAAATCTAATGACTTAAGTCACTAATTAGTGACTTAATCACAACCCTGCTTATATCGGAGTTTAAATAGTAAAAAAAAAAAAAAAAAATCAGAATTAAAAAAGTTAAGATTACTGTTAGAAAGATTTTTTTAATAGTTTTATTTATATTAAGTAAATATATAAAAAGGTTAAAAGTAGGTAGGTTAAAAGTAAGTGGGGCACCCGATTTTATATTAAGGTATAAGATAAGTATAACTAGATTAAATAATCGTTTAGATCTTTTTTTCTGATTATTTCGGGAAAACTATAGTATTTTATTGCGAATTTTATTTTCTCGATTATTTTAAATAAGTAGTTACTCGAATTAGTAGGCCCGTTTTCCGAAATATCGGGTATTTTAAATTTGTCAAATAGTATAACCGGAAATTTTAGGAATATTTTAAAAAAACTATCGTAATTAATTGTACTTTTATAATTAAGCTAAGTTATAATATTCTCGATGTTTAATAGCTAAAACGGGAAAGCAGGTTTAGCCAGTTGTTTATTATATTTAGTTATAATTGTTTTTATTCGCTTTTATAAGTTAGTATTTTAAGTTTCCGGATTAATATTTATGGTTAATTAGGTTATTTTAGGTATAAAAGTTTTAAAGAGTTTTTATATATCGGTTACTATTATGTTATTGTTATAGTCCTTTTTTTATATAATTATAATATCTTAATTAGGGTAGAAAAAAATTTAGGACATTCGGTATATTAATATAAATTAGCGCGTTAGCTTAATAAAATCCGCCTATTAATCGGTATTAGAGAAGTTGCCCTTTATATTACCTTTTTTAAATCAGACTTGCTTGCGTATATTATAAATAGCTTTATCGATTTAAGTGGCGCGTATAACAGTTGCGGTTATAAATATTAGATTTAATTTAAATTGCTGCCCCGGCGTAACCGCTGCGGACTCGGGTTATTTAGGGTGTAATATAGTAGAAACTTTTTTATCGCTAATATTATTCAGGTTTAAATTTAGGTTATTAAAGCTATAAAACGATTTAAAATCGGCCTTTAAAATAAGGTCGGACTAAAGATCGTATATAAGTATGTAAAGAATAAAATAACTAATTAGTTAAGATATTTTAAAAGCTTTTTTAAGCTATAATAAGTGATTTTAAAATTGTATTATATATTACAAGAGTTAAGGTAACTGCTAAGCGACTTAATTTCTATATATTTTATATAATCTTAAAATAAAGGGGAAAAAACGGAATTTAAACTAAAAGGTCGGCCGAGAAATTTACTATATATATTAGGTATAAGGCTTAAGCTGTAATTACGTAATGCGTATAAACCACACCTTAAATTTTATACCTTATGCCATAACACGCATAACCGATTTTAAGCTTATTATTAATAAATATATTATTTATTAATATAAATAAGTCCGATAGTTTAATATAACGCGATTTTTTTTATAAATATTATATTAAATATACTTATATATAACGTACGGGATATTTTAATTATAAACCGGGATATATTCTCGGGAGCTTTAACGTTAAAAAGATTTATTATATTTATAAAATAACGCGTTATTAGTAAATAATAATTTTTTAAGTTTTTTAACTAATTTTTCTTTTTTTAATTTAATACTTAAATTACATCCCTAATCGCGTAATATTTTAATAACGTTATTTTATTTATATATTAAATAATATATTCACGTCATTTAATGCTAATACGTTATTAATATAAAGGCTTATTATTTAAATTTCTAAAATAAAACCTTTAAATAAACGTATATATTTTAAAATTAAGTAATATTTATAACGCTTTTTGCTTTAAGTTAATTCTTATAATTTAATTATATTAATAATAATAAAAATATAAAAAAAGCTATTTTTTATATTAACGTATAATTTAACTATATTATTTAAATTTATTAAAAAACTTATTTAATTTTATTGGGGTTTTTTATAAATTAAATTTTTTATAATTTCTTTATTAAAAGTTTCTCGAAATTTAATAAAGGTTTTTAAAAAGGGTTATTATAGGGTAGTAGTATATATTATAAGATAAATAAAGATCTAGCATTTAAGTTATAGCGGAGTTGCTACCTTAAATGCTTAAGATCTTTTATCTTTCTTATTTATTATTTTATTTTATTTAATCTAAGCTAGTTCGGAAGGCCCTTTCGGGGCCCTATATCAAATGCTACGGGACAAAAAAAACTCCATTATTCTTAATAGCCTTATTTTAATCTAACAAATCTAATCTATAAATACTTACGGATTTTTATAAAAACGACCTTTTTTTTATTTAAAAAGTTTTTTATTTTTAACGCTTTTTTTAACGTAATAATAGGCTTTTTTCCTACTTACCGTTACTAATACTTATTTATTAACTTAAAAAAACCTTTTTCCCGTAATTCCTCCTTAGGTTTCCAGCTATTATTATTATATCCATAGCCTTTCTATTTAATTAAATAGTTATAACCGTTCTTATAATAATTAAGTCTATAGTTAAAAATAACTTCCGTTTTAAATATAAATACTATATTTAGGTTTTCGTCCTAATTAAAAACTACCGGTCCAAGCGGAAAGCTTATATAATAAAAAAGATTTTTACTATTAAAACCGGAAAATAAATATATAATTAAAATAACTAAATAAATATCGACAGTTTTCCTAAAGTCTAGCTCGTAAACATTACGCCCTATTCGTTTAATTACTTTATATAAGCCGGTACGCTATTAAGCTAGCTTTTTTTTAAGCTTACCCGAAAGGTTATATCCATTATATAATTTTAAATATACTTTATTTCCTTTCCTAAATTCTATTAATTTATATTTCTAATTATATAATTTTTTAACTTATAAAGCTATAAAATCTATAAATAACTCGGCGTCTTTATAAATATATTTACGCAAAAATCGGATATTTTCGTAACGTTAGAAATCGTTTAAAGTCGTAAATAAGTCGTTCGGTTTAAAGAATTTAAATTTAAAAAGCATTTTATATATAAAAAATTTAATCCAATCGTTATATACGTTATTAAAATTTTATTATAATATTAGTAATATATTTACTTAATTAAATTTAAAATTCTTAAAGTAATAATACCGAAAAGCGATCTTTATTATTTAATTTTTACATTTAAATAACTTATTACTTTATAAATAATATATTATAGTTATTAATAGTTTTATTCCGATCTTTTTTTAAAACCCTATTTAGAATTTTAAAGTAAATTTCTTATTTTAATTAGAAATAATTTTAAATAGCATTTCCTAATCGGATAAAAATAATTATTTAATAAAAATTACGCCCCAATTTTCTGCCGTATACTTTTTATTTCCGGGAATAAAAAATATACGTGTTAATATAATATATATAATTATTATTAACGTATTATAATATTCCTTATTAAATTTTTCTAATTTTTAAAATATATTTTCTGCTAATACTTTCGGGAATTCTAAAATAAAATCTATTATAATAATATATATAAGTAATAAATTAAAGGGCCTAATTAATTAATAATTACCGGAAGGCTTATTTCGGCTAGTTTTATATATATCGTATATTAGATAATACTTAATATATTTTTTAGCCAAATATAACTTACGCGTAATTATATACCCGTTAAATTCCTTAAATATTCGTTTTAATCTTTAGTAATACTTACTATTATACGCCATTTCTAGGAATTTTTTAACTATACTAAAAGGTATATATAATTAATATTCTTTATATTTATCGATATTATATAATAATTTATTAATAATAATAAATAAATACCCGGGCTTAAAAAAAAATAGCGTTCTCGCTATTTTTTATACTATCAATAATCTTTTTATATTTGATATCTTTTTAATATATATTTACGAAACGCTATTATAATATATTATTTATAACAGCTTTACTCGCAATAAACTATATTTAATTTAAACCCGGTTCCTTATTAAATTGTTTTAATTTACCGTTTATACTAACTATATTTCCGACAGCTAAGAAATAACTAAAAGTATTTAAAACGTAATTAATTTTACTAAAAATATAGTATATTTAAAAACTATATTATAACAAATAAATAAACGCGTTTATAAATTAGCAATTAGCGCGATTTAAAAACGAAATATTTAAAAATATTTAATTAAAAATACTTTTAGTCGCGGAATAATCGGTAAGGATAATTATAGGATATTTATAAGCCTTTAATATTATACGCAAACGTCTCGTAGCTTATATAATATAAGCCATTTTTAATTCGGAAGGCCTGTATCGCGTTTCCGCTTATAATAAACTTCGGCTTAAAAATATAATTAATTCGATCTACAATTTCGGTATTAATTAACTTACGATTTATTTATAGCTATTTTTAACGTAAAAAATATAACATTAAAGTTACGCTCTACCGATATATTTACTTATATATATAAAATCTTACCCGGGTTATAATAATATAATATAATATACTCGCAAATTACCTATTATATAATTTTAAATAAAGCTACTTTAGCTTTAGTTAATTCGTAATATATAAATCTTATATATACCCAGGGTTGTGATAAATGACTTAAGTCATTAGTCATTTTTTAATCACTAATTAACTTGCTAGTCTTAGTTAAGGGTTATGACTAACTAAGCTAGTCTTAGTCAGACCTGCTGACTAACTAGGCTAGTCTTAGTCAAGTGACTGACTAACTTAAGTCATTTACAAGTTAGTTAGTTAGTGACTTAAAAATGACTAATGACTTGCTAAGATTTTTGAAGTTTTTAAAAAAAACTTCAACTTTTATTAATATTAATATACCTTTTTAATATAAACAGTTATTAATATTAGGTTAATGTATAATAGTATATTTAATAATATATAATATATTATATTAAAATTAATAACTTTATATATTTTATTAACGAAGTTATAACGTTATTTATAATGATTTATTTTAGGAATTTCTAATTCGCGTTTTAAATAAATATAACTTAAATTTATAATATCCTTGTAAATATTACCTTTTCTTACATAGTTTTAATTGATTATAATGTCGAATATAATATAAAGCTTAATGAAGTAAATTATATAATTTTACGAATTTTATTAACGAATATATAACGTTATTTATAATGATTTATTTTATAGATTTTTAATTCGCATTCGTAATAAAATTAACTTTATAACTTATTTATTTCCACCGTTATTAATATAATAATTATAATTTATATATAACTTATATTATATTTATATTATATAATATGCTTATAATAAGTTAAGAAACGGTTATAATAACTATAATATTTAAAAAGATATCTAATTTATTATAGCGAATTATTAGGAAACATGCTTAAACGACGAATTAAAAAATTCTAAATTAAATGTTTTTAATATTAAAATAACTTTATATATTTAAGTAAAATTATAACAATTTTGACATTAATAATTGTATTATATAATATACTTATAATAAATTAAACAACAGTAGTAATAACTATAATAGTTAAAAAGATATTTAATTTATTATAGCGAATTATTTAGAAAGGTGCTTAAACGACGAATTGGAAAATTTTAAATTAAATCATTTTAATATTTAATTAATTAGCTTGTTTTAATAAGTAAAATTACTATTTTAGCTTCATTAGTTATAAAGTAATAAGGTAATATTATAAGTTAATTTAAAGTTAAAATATATATAATATTTAAAGCGGTATTTAATTTCTTTTAATTTTTTTTTAAAAAAAGTAATTTCTTAATAAGTCATTAGTCATTTTTAAGTGACTAACTAACTTAAGCAAGTTAGTCTTAGTCAGTCATCTGACTAACTTGCACTAGTCTTAGTTAGATAGCTGACTAACTAGCCTGACTTAAGTCACTAATTAGTGACTTAATCACAACCCTGTATATACCTAATAATAACTAGGGTTTTTCGGAAGCAATTTGCCGTCTTTCCGACCCTTAATAAATAAAGCTATTTTTTTTATAGCGGTTTAAAAAGCCGTATATAATACGGTATAAATAGTCGAAAAAACCCTATCGCGCCTAAATACTTTTCCAAAAACTTAAGGTTTTTTAGAAATTACCAATCGCTTATAGCCGCCAAACGCTTGTCTATTATAGCTAATCTTAAAACATTTATGCAAAAACCGAGCAGCTTAATTAATAAATATCCCAAAAAAACTTTTTTAGGGAAAATAAAATATAACGCTTTTAAAATAAGCTAAAAATAGTCCTTAAATAAGCTAAATATTCCTTTTTCGAATTCGAAAAAATAATGATGTCATTAATAAATACTTTTACGTAATAGTAATACTCTTGTAAAAACTTATTTATAAATTATTAAATATAAGTAAAAAAATTCCGAAAACTTATTATAGCTATAATAAATTTTTTTAATTTACGTAAACTAATAATCGTAAATTTATTTCGGAACTTATAATAAACTATAAATTAATAAAAAAAACTAGTAGCATTAATTACTATAACTTAGGCTTTTTTCCGTAATAAAATAATAACCTCGGCTTATAATAATAAAAAATAATTATCGGGTATTATAGCTTTATTTAACGGGCGGAAATTAACGACTATTTTATTTTTACTTTTACTTTTTATAATACGCTATATAATAAAAATAAAATACACAAATAGTATAAACTCGTTTACTTATTCTATACGCCCTTAATTATATAACTTTCCGTATATTTTATTTAAAACTTTTATATCCTTTTTATTTAAAAAGTAAAAGCGACTATTTAATTTATGGTTTTACTATCCGTCTACCAAAAATATTTTTATTTACTTATTTTTTAAAATGTCAATAATACCTTAGTTTTTTTCAAATTTTAAGAAACTTATTAATAATTTATAGCACGTCCTTAACTATCTATTTATTAGTATTATATACGTAATAACTTAAATCTATTTTAATCTCTAATAAATTAATTAATTTATAAATACCTAAAGTTAAGTATAACTCGGAAATCCTCGGCTTAAATATATCTTAAAATAATCCGGTTACTACTTTAGTTATATTAAAAATTACGTTAATTAAAAAAGTATCGCTAACCGATATAATCTAGTTATTAGAAATTAAGCCTTATATTATTTCCGTAAGGGGTAATTAAGCTAAATTATATAATACCGTATCAATAATTATAACAATATTAAAGGCGTCAATATTAAATTCCGCAACTATAGCTAAAACTTACGAAAAGCTAAAGTTATTTAATATAATTAATCCAATTTCGTTAGCTAAAACCCCCATTTTTATAGCTATGCTAAAAGCGGTAATAATAAATAAAAATTTAAAGCAACCTTTTTATATAGCTTAAAAGGATCTATTATTTATATATTCGCTAATAAAGCTTAATTATATACCTTTATTTAACTTTAATAATTTATTAAATATATTTTTTATAATTATAATTTATAGCGTTTTAATTTATAATATTAAACTAACTACTACTTAATAGCTTAATATAAAACTAAAACTATAATTATTAAATAAAGCTTTTTATTTCGCCGGAACTTTTATTATTTAACCTAATATTAAAAAAAAGTTATATCGGAATAAAACTTTCCATATATAAGGCCTAATATTATAAAATACCGTAAATAATACTTAAAAATCTATATTTAAAAAATAATTATATTTAAATTATAATTTATAATTATACCGTACGAGTAAAAAAAATTATTTCCTAATAATAGTTTAGGTTTAATATTATTTTTTAAAACTTATCCTAACTTTTAAAACTTTATAAAAATATAAAAGCTATTAGATTTATATCCGGGCATATAAAAAATAAATATTACTTAATACTTTACTTAAATCTTTTTTTTTTCGACTTTTTTTATTTTTTTTTTACATTTTTTTATAATATATTCGAAAGTGTTTAAAAATAATCGGGTAATTAAGGTATAACCTATATTAAAATTCTCGCATATATTTATATCAAGAGAATCCGGTATAATATAAATATTAATTTTTAGATAAAAATATCGCAAATATATTATTTTACCGGCTTTTTCGCGAAATAAAGCCGACTTAATCTTTATTAGCTTGTTTTCGCGTAAATTATTTTTTATATTTATATAAGTATAATTTATTAACTTAAGCTTAATATAATAACTTAAAGCGTATTTATATAAACGAAAGTATTAAAAAAAATTGCGAAAAAAATATAATATAATAATTACGATATATATATTTATTTACCGGTTTAAATAAAAGTATTTATAACGTTTCGTTAAAACAAATTATATAATATTTTATATGCTTTTTTTATTAGTTATTCGAGCTAAATTCTCGGAAATAATAATTACATTATACCGTTATATCGAGAACTATAAATCTATCGTCCGTTTCGATATCCGAAAAATTTAAATTAATCCTTTCGGATAAGTTACTAATAAAATTTATATCGTTTAATAAAAAAAAATCCGATAATTCGGAACTACTTTTATTACCCGCATAATTAACTTTATTTTTATTACAAGACTTTTTCTTGCCGCATTTCCGGAAATCGCGATTACGTTTCCATTTATCTTTATTTTTATAATCTAATTTATAATCCGAGCGATTTATATAATCTTTATAATTTTTGCGATTTTTATAATAGTTTTTATAATTACGAGATCTATTATAATAGCGGAACTTATTATAAGATTTGCCGGAACATTTAATATTATTATTATTTTTAATTAACCATAAATCTTTTTCGAAATATTAATTAATATATAATACTTATTACTTAATAACGATTTTAAAATATTTTTTATTTATAGCTATAAATAAAATTAGCTTTATTTTTATAATATATACTATATATTATTTAAATATTTTATAAACTTATAATGCCCGAAAGTATTTTTTAATTTTAAAGTTTATATTTATTTAAATTTAAATTATTATTCCGTACTAATTAAAGTTATATTTGTCTAAAATTCTTATAACTCGCATATATTATAGCTTCCTTTAAATATATTAATTAAGTATTACTTTATTACTTGCTATATGCCTTAACTTTATTTTAGTTTTAGTAAATTCGGCAGTAGCTTATACTAATTATATAATAAAACGTATTATTAATTAATCGAGAATATTTATTAAGCTATAAATTTATATATTAATACGTTTTTCCGCTAATACCTTAACGTTTTATTATATAATAGTTTAACTTTTTAATAAAGTTTTAAATATCGAAAAAATCTAGGCCGCGTTATTTTATTAAGTTTTTTAACTTTTAATAAATAAATAAATATATTGAATAAAATAATATATATCTGTAAAAATTAAAAAGCTCCCGCTAACAATTATTTTAAGGTTATATTTATTATAATAGTCGGGGTTAAATATTCCGATTTTCTTATATTTTAACTTATTAAATCGACCGGAACTACCTGCCGTATTAATTATATAAAAAGTATATTTCCGGCCGCTGCTACTTTTAGGCGGGAAATTGGGGATTATCCCACTTTATAAAAAGGGATTATACGGTTTTATCGGAAACTAGCGCCCCAGCTAATTATATTATTATATAAATAAATTAGAGACAGACTATTGCTATATTTCTAGGCGAGCTAGTAATTAAGTATCAAACTATTATAATAAAAGCTATAAGTTCGGATTAAGGCCTATATTAAACGGAACTTTTAAAAATTATTAAACTAAGGCTATAGTAAGCTATAAAAAATATCGCACGTTCGTAATAAATATTCTAGCCTTAAACGCTATCGGCAAAAGCTAGTTCCGACTAAAAAAGAGTCTAAGGTAAAAGGCGAAATATACGCTTAAAATTATCTGTTATAATATTACGTATATTTTTAAAAATAATTTCTATATTATATATATTTTTATTTATAGTCACGAAAAACTTACTTATATTTTCGACTAATTATTCCAGCCGATCTATATATACGTTTAAATATTATATTAATAATTTATTATTTATAAAATATTTTAATTTTTTAAAACCTTAAGGCCTAATATTTATAATATAAAACTCGGCCCGACTATTTTAGCTTTAATTATTTTATATACCTATAAATAGCGTTTTTTGGTAATTTAGATTAAATAAAAATAAGTCTTATAATCGAGAAATAAAAAACTGTATTACATATATATACCTAAAAATCAAAAGTCTTATATAAGTAGTATTTAAGGTTTCTATATTAACCTTACTAATAATTTTAAAGTAAATGTTAGGTTTTTTATTATATTCGGAATTTTATAATAATTACGCTAATTATACCGGCCCTTTATTTTTATTATATAATTCCCGAAACAAACCTATCTGCTTTATTTCGGGTATAGCAGGCTCGCTTTCGGAAAAGCTACCGGGCGCGTTAGATATAACAATAACGGAATAAGGGAAAGTAAGAAAAAAATTAAATAAAGTACGTAATATATATAAAGCTTTTAGCTTGAGAATATAACTCGAGGTAAAGTACTTAATATAAAAGAAACAAATAAAGCGATAGCAGTAATAATAAAGTAAGGCTGCCGATTATTTAAGATAATATAAAAAATTATATATTAATGTAACAATATTTAGTATATATATAAAAAAAAGTAAAAGCAGAAATTTATATACGGGGAATTTTTTTTTCGTACTATATAAAGGCGGTAAAAAAAGCGGTAGGCTTTTCTGCCGGATATATTTTATACCTATAATTTAATAATATATTAAAACGGGGAAGAAGCGGGGAAGAAGCGGGGCAATATATTATAAAAAAAGCAAACTTAAAGTAAAAAAAAAGCAATAATAATTAATTATATTATTAAGGCTTTAAAGCGTATATAAATATACGTATTAGCTTAAGCAAAGCTAAAAAATCTAAATTACCAAATAATTATAATATCGGCCTACTATCGGGGACAAAAAGTAGGACGGATTAAGCTAGGAAAAAAGCTCGCGCTAGGACGTTTATTAGTAATCTAATAATTCGGAAAGGTAACTTGCCTAAAGAAAAATAAAATTGACTTCTCGCTGGCGCAAATAGCCAGCCTCCTTAAACTACATTAACTATTACACCGGGGATAGAAATAATATTCGATTAATGCTATCGGGAATAAAAAGTATAAAAGTGTTAATAAAATCTAAAATGTTATAATAATTCCGCCGTACTGCCTATTATACCGGGAACGGAAATAATATTTAAATAGCCTATTATCGGGGACAAAAAATAGACTAAAAATAATAATATAATAAATTATAGCTTTTTAGTATTATGTCGGCAACGACTAGCTATTATTAGGGACAAAAAGTAAATCGGTCGGCGCTCGATTTAAATTATCGAAAAATGGAAAAATCGATTTTTATCGGCGCAATAATTAAAGCTATAAATCGGTTTTAATAGCTAATAAAAGCCTTAAGGAGATCCGTAAATTAGTTTTAGTAACTACAATAAAATAAAGCAGGTGCTACTATTTAAAAAGGGTTATTATAAGGTAGTAATATATATTATAAAATAGATAAAGATTTAGCATTTAAATTATAGCAAAGCTGCCACCCTAAATGCTTAAAATCTCTTATTTTTTTTATCTACTATTTTATTTTATCTAATTTAAGCTAGTTCGGAAGGCCCTTTCGGGGCTTTATATCAGTTTCTTAAACTTTTTAAATTTCTTTATCTCTGTTTTTTTTAAGTTACCGATATAATAGGCGTTTTAAAACTATAAATGCCGCTTAAACGGGAGCGATTTCTTAAATCGGAATTACATACATAATCGGGCTGCGGCAAGTTTTGTTTTAAATCGGGTTAAAAAAAACGCACTTTTTTTCGGGCGCGTTTTTCATTAGCCGCGCATTTTTTAATTATACGCGTTATTACTAATATAATATCTTATTTTAGTATAAAATATATTAATCCGGTATTTTCGGGTTTTAAGGTATTTTTATAAGTTATTAATACGACAACCTTAATATTAATTATATATAAAATAAAAATTTATAGCCGTTTTAATAATAATCGATACTTAGTTTAATAAAATAAGTTTTATTATTATATTATAAAAATTAGCTATAGTAATAATAATTATATATTTTATTTAGTTAATATAATATAATAAAGCTAAAAATTTAAAACTATAAAAATACGTAAGTATTTTAATATAATAATTATTTTACTTTATTTAATTAATTATAAGGCTTATATATTATTAATTTTATGCTTTATTACTATTATAACACAGGGATTAAGGCACAGGGTATGAGATTTAAGGTGTGGTCTGTGCGCATTACGTAATCACAGCTTAAGCCTCACACCTAACATGTATGGTAAATTTCTCGGCCGACCTTTTAGCTTAGATTCCTTCTTTTTTCCTCCATCTTAAGATTACATAAAATACACAGGAATTAGGTCGCCAAGCCACCTTGACCCTTATAACACGTGACAATTACTAAATTACCTTAGGCTAAAATTAAGCTAATTACAATATAAGATTAAGTTAATTTATAACAGTAAATAATAAAGTTTAATATTTTATACCGCTATTTATTATTATAAAACTTTTATAAAAAATATTATATATATATAAGTAAAAAAAAAGAAAATTTTTATAAAAAAGCGTATAAAAAAGTTATATATATACGCTAATATATTTGCTATATATAATAATGATTTTTTTATTAATAATAATTACTTTTTTATAGTCGTACTTTTTTATTTTATAATTTTTTATATATATAAAATAAAATCTATTATTATATAAAAAAATATAAATAATATAACCTTTTTATTATATTATATAAATAGCGTAATTTATTATATATAAATAAAAAATAGCGGTATATATAAGTAATTTAACTTATTTATTACAATATTATCACGGGAACTGGCTATAGTAATAAAAAGTATACCTTTTGCTTAATTAATATAATGTAATAAAGCTGGAGATTTAAAACTACGGGAGGTGCGCAGGTATTTTATTTAGTGGCTACCTCACCTCACTTAATTAGCTGCGAAGTCCGTGCATTACTAATTCCACACTTTATTACCCTAGGCTAAGATTAAGCTAATCAGGTCATAAGATTAAGTGGATTTATAATAAATATAAAAATATTATATAGTAATTAAATAAAAAACTGCTAATATTAAAATAACGTTTAATTTAATTATATAATTAAAGGTAGTTAATTAAGTTACTTTAACGTATAAACATTTTTACATTTTTTTATATAAAACATTTCCTTACTTTTTTTCGTTAAAAATATATAATAATATAAATTAATTATAATTAAATCGTTCGCGTAATACTTATATTATAATATAAAGCTTATTTGACATTTTCTTTAAATATTTAACTAGATATAAATCGTAAGTATTTTATATTAAAATTATATAAAAAAATTAAATCAAGAATTTAAATAAATTTATAAAAATATAATCGGCTTTTATAATTTATATCGTATTTTAATAAAAATATTTTTAAGTTTAAATTTATAAAAAATATTTATTTTTTAAAATAATTCTTTTTATTACTTATATATAATTTATATTTTTAAATTTTTATTTTAGTTACATTTTTAAAACTATTTATATAATAGCTATTTTTTATAGTAATTAAAATTTTTATTTTTATATTTTTTTTTAATATTTTTAATGATATATTTTATTTACGTTAAAAACAACGTCGAGATAAGTATTTAAACGTCTTATATAAAAATTTAATTAAAAATTAAAACGTAATAATTTTTTAACTAATATATTTATTTAAAAATTAAAACGTAATAATTTTTAATTAATATATTTATTATTTAAAAAATCTTTTAATAATTATAAAATATTTTTTCGTTTTTATAGTTAAATAAAATTATATATATCGAAATTACGTTTTATAATTCCTCGTTTTATATTTATAAATAGCTTATAATTATTAATAGCTTTTTATTATAAATTTTATAATTAATTTCCGTTAATATTAAGTGTTTTAAATAATAAATTATAAAAAGTAAAATCTTTTATTTATTACGTTATAATAAATATTTCCCGTAAGCTTATCCCAAATAATCCGTTTTTATTATTATTGTTTATTTAAGGTTTTATTATATTAAAGTAAGTTTATTTAAAAATTCTCGCTTAAGGTTTTTAAACGCTTTATTTTTATAAATCTTTATTAAAATAATACCTTTTTTATAAGTATTTATTAGATGTAAGGCTTACGCTATAAGCCTTATTAATTTATAAGCTCTATCGGGGATATATCGGGGAAGGACCGGAGGTTTTTCCTTATTTTTTATTTATATAAAGGAGGTTTTGCCCCTTTATATATAAAAGGGTTAAAAATTAATATACCTATATTTATATTTTATAAATTAATATATTACCTGTGCCTAACTATTATTATTTCTAATAATTTTGAATTTTTTTTTTCCGAGTTATTTATAATATATCGACTTTAGGTATATTTATTAAAAATAGTACCCGAAAGGGCAAATAAGCTGCTGCAGAACCTTTATAAAAGCCGGATCTTATAACTATTAAAAAAGGCTTGTCGCTTATATAAATAAAAAACCCCGATCCCCTAAAAGATTAGGACTAAAAAAGGGACAAATTTATTACTTAATTTTAAAAAAACGTAAGATTTAATTAAATTTAAAATGCCGTAAAATTTAACAAATAACGAGTCCGCTATTATAAAAAGCTTCGTATTTTAAAGCTTAAATAAATTGCTTTATATACCCTTTTTACGTAATTTATTAAGGTCTCGCGTAAAAAACGTAACGTAATTAGTACCCGGGATATATTATTAGAACTTTCGGATTTATTATCGTTTAATAATAAGCCTAACGTATTTAGCGGCTCGGGGCTTAATTTTTTTTTAGAAAAGTTTACCCCGCTAGACCCCGATTTTTTTAATTCCGATAGCGACTTAAATATTAATCTTAATTATATCGTTACGTTTAATTATAATAAATTTAATTTTTTATTTAATTATACTAAATAGGAGTTTTAGTTTAATAAATACCGGGCTATTTTTTTTTAACGTACTTAAAAAGTTTCGGAAAAATACCGCTAAAATTATTTATACTCGGAATAAAATAAACTAATAATATAAAAAAATATATTAAACCCGAATTTAATTTATAAGTAAGCCGGAATAATAGCAGTTCCGATTGGATTAAGGTATTTTTAAGTAATAAATTAAAACATTTATTTATAGCTTTAAATATTTAAAAGCTTATTTTATTATAACGTTAAAAAATGCCGGCTAGCAGCCGGGATAAGACTTTTGGAAATTCGATATATATTTTTCCGGCTTAAAAGCTTAACGATTTAAGTTAGTTTCGGAAAAAAACCGGGCCTTATTTTTTTACGGGAAGTTACGGCCGAACTTTAGAAATAAAATTATTAGTTATAATAAAAAATTTCTAAAAAAAAAATAATATAGTAAATATTGCCGTCCGATATTAAGAATTAATATTTATAGTTTAAAAAAAAGCTACTAATTTTAGGGACGGCTATAAGCGGGGCTATAATAATAATAAAAAGAACCCGAACCCGGGTCGAAAGTTTTTTTATTAAATAAACAGATTTTAAAGCTTTAGAAAGCCCGGGAAAAAAACTAATTTCCCTAAAGAAAAATATTAGTATTAAGGTTATTATATTACTAATTTTATTACTGGAAGTAATATTTAAATTTCGCTAAAGCTTACCGGTAACGAGCCCGGTATTAAGCCGAAAAATAAGTTATAAAAAAGGTGCTATAATTATAACAAACTAAAATATTATACCTATAATTATATTATAAGCTAAGGAAATAGGCCTAGGGTTTAAAAATTATTAAAACTTTTAGACCCGATAAAAATTATTTATTTAAGTTTTATATATTTTTTAAACCTTTTATATAGTTTATTCGGGTGTAAAAAAAAAGCCTTTTTTATTATTTACGCTAATTTAAATACCTATTTTTCGGTAAATTTAATTAGTTATACGTTTGCATTAAAATATAGACTAAAAAAAGCCTTTTTTAAGGCTATTAATTTTAAAGCTTTAGGGTAATAAACCATACTAACTTATAGTATTTTTTAGGTCGACTTTATAATAAAAAATAAATAAAGTACTAACCGCCGACTTTAATACTTTTATATTACTATCGATTAGGACTCCCGAAAAAAAAGGGGTTTATTTTTTTTAAACTAACTAATTTTAAAAAGCCAATAGATTATTTTCGATCCCGCTATAAATCGTTAGTATTTTAATATTATAAACTTTTTAATAAAATTATTAAACCTTAAATAATTTACCCGAAAGTGCCGAAATTATACCGTTTATTATATTATTATTTAATTCCCGGAAGAAATCCCAAAATTATAAAACAAAAATAACCCCAATCTTTTAATTATAACGCCTAAAATTATTATAAATTTCTTATTTATTTTTAAAGCTATTCCGACTTTTTTAATATTAATAAAGCCGATATTTTACCCTGCCGAAACTAGGCTAATTATACTATCGACTTATTTCCGGGAGTAGATATATTTTATTACTTTATTTATTTTTTATTTATAATAAATTAAAAGAGTTTTAGGAATTTATTATTAAAATAAAAGCTAATAATAAAATTTAAAACTCGAAAAGCCATATTAATATTTTTATATTATTTATGCTAAAAAAGGATAATAGCTTTCGGCTTTATATAAATTATAAAAGTTTAAATAAAGTAATAGTTAAAAATCGCTATATTTTATTTTTAATTTCGGAATTACTAAATAAAATATTAAAGGCTAAAATATTTTCGAAAATCGACCTTAAAAATATCTATTACTATATCCGCATTAAAAAAAAAATAAATAAAAAACCGCCTTCCGGATTAAATATAGCTATTACAAATTTATAATAATATTTATAAACTTTATTAATACCCCAGCTATTTTTTAAAGCTATATTTATTAAAATTTTTATAAAATTCTAAATATATTTTATATAACTTATTTTAACGATATTTTTATTTTCTTTTTTATTTAAAAAACTTATATAAATTATTTCCGGATAGTTATCGAACGACTCCGAGATATAAAGCTTTTTATTAAGCTATTAAAATATACGTTTTACTAATTTTTATTAAAGTTTTTAAGGTATATTATATCTAATATAAATATATTTATAAATTAAAGCTATATAAATATTATAACTAATTAACTTAAGCTATAATTTATTTATAAAATCTAATAATTTATCGGGTTTTATAACTTTTATTGCCGCTTTATTATTAAATTCTCCCAAATTATAACTTTATTAATATAATTATTAAAAAAACGTATTAAAATAAAAATTAAAACAAAACTTTTTAAATAAGCCAGCTAAAAAAGCTTTTAAAAAACTAGTGGCTATATTTTAAATCGCTTTTTTTTATTATATTTCGATTTAAAAAAGCGAATAAAAATAAAGACTGACGCTTTAAAAGATACTATATTTAAGATTTTATTATAATAAAATAATAAAGGGCGTTAATATTTAGTAGCTTTTCGGTTACGGAAATTTACCGAACTAAAGCTAAATTATAAAACCCCCGATTAAAAAATATTAGCTATTATCGATATATTTAAATATTAGTAATATTATTTTTAAAAAAATAAATTTTTTATAAAAATTTATATAAATTACATTAATTTAATTAACTTTATAACTAATTTAAAACTTAATATAAAATAAGCTAAATAATATATATTATTAGCTTTATTTAATTTTATTATTAAATATTAGCCTAAAAAATGAAACCTTACCGATTTTATTTTAAAACGTCCCGATTATATAATAAAATAATTTAATAACTTAATATTACTGCCTATTTTAAAGCGGAAAATAGTAATAAACTAAAGCTTTATAATTAATAATAAATTTTTAAAAATACTTATTTTTACGGAATACGTCTATATTCCGGTAAATATTTAATAAGTATTAGCTTAAACTATTACCCGATATAAAGCCCGTTATATAGCTAAAAATAAAATTTATTATTAAAATAAATACTTTTTAAACCTAATTACCTTTATTTAAAATATATAGTAAAAAAACCCCAAATATCGAATAATTTAATCCCGTATTACTATTAACCCTACCTGAAATACTTAATAAAACTTAAGGCCTTATAACTTTATTTTTTTCGATTAATAGATTTATATATTTTAGAAAAAATCCCTTTAATTATAATTAATCGAACTATATTATAATAATAAACTAGTTAGTTATTTCGGATAAAAACGGACCTACTAGCTATTAGCCCGGAAGTTTTACTAAAAGAATTTATAACGGGACATTTGGGATTATATATAATATTATAAGATTTGCTTTAAGTTTAAAGCGAAATACTACCGTTCTTATAGTAAACTAAATGCTTTATTTATTTTAAAATGTTTTATATAAAAACTATTTATAAACTTTATTATTAAACTACCCTTTTTTTTATAAAAGGTAAGATATAAACGCTATTTTAATAATTATAAATTATTTTATAAAAATAACTTTTTTATTTATAATATTTATTTATTTAAATATTACTTAATTAGCCTAACTATTTTATAAAAAAATCGAGTACTAATTTAGTGTTTTTATAAGTATTATATTAAATTAGAAACCTATTTTTATAAATAAATTCTAGTTTAAACTTTACTATTATAATAAAATAAAATTATAACTTTTAATAACGTTTTACCTTTAAACCGATAAGCAAATAAAATAAATAAATTAAACGCTAAAAGCGTATTTATAAAACTTTATTAAAACCTAATAAATAATATAGCTAAAGCTATTACTTTATGCCGCGTTTGTTATAAATTTTGCTACTAATTAGATAATTAAAAAAGTACTTTTTAAAATCCTATATAAATATCTCTTAAAGTTTTACACTTTTATATTAGAGCTTTTTGTTATAAAAAAGGTTCCCGGGATATATACCCGATTAGAACGTCTAAAACAATTCCGAAAAAACTTAAAAAACTATTAAAAAAACGCTAACAAATTATACGCGAAATATTATAATAATAAATATATTTTTTTAATTTTATATATTAGCTAAAAAGTTAGCCTTTCGATTAAAAACTTATAATTAAAATATCTTAAATTCGTTTTAAAATTTATAAAACCTTTTAAAATTATTATAAAAATCGGCTTTTAAATTTACTAGCTCGTTTTGCCCGCAAAATATAATTAAATCTATAATATATTTCTTATATAATTTTTAGAACTATAGGAAGCTAAATTATTTAACCTTTTGCTTATATTTAATTTAAAAAACAATAAAAAATAAGTAATTAAAAATATAGTTAATTATTAGGTATATTAAAGTAAAATATATTACGAAATAAAATAAAATAAATAGCCCGCTAAATATAACTAATAAATAGTAGCCGAAAATATAGCTAACGTTTAAAATAGTATTATAAAATATAAGCGAAAATAAAAGAAAAAAATAAAGAATAAAAAACAAAAAACTTAATAATAACGTAACAAATTATAAAATAGCTAGTAGTTAACGTTAAATATTATAATTTTTAAATGCTAAAATAAAATAGTTATAAAAAATATTAAAAAAATAAAAAAACGAGCTGAATATATTCTTTTAAATAATTAAATAAATTACCGATAATTAAAATAGTATTATATATTATTATAAAATAAATAGGAAGGTAACTATTGTATATAATATTTTAAAATTCAAACTTAAAAATAAATAGGCTATATAATATAAGATAATAAAGGCCCGGAAAACTAATAAATAAAAGCAAAAACCGAGAAACAATAATATAAAAAAAGCGGCTATTATAAATAACACTTTAAAAATCGAACTTAAAAGTAAATAAACTAAATAACTATTTATAATATTAAATAAGGAAATAATAATTTTATTAATATTATTAAAATTTAAATTTAAGTTTTTAAAATTATTTATTTTATGCTTTATTAATTAAGCTATAATATAATATTCCCGAAAGGACCCCGGAGCCGGGCCGATAATTTAATTAAAATTTAAAAATTCCTATTTTAATTTAGCTAAAAATGTAACTTAAAAATAATCGGAATATATTATTATAAAAACTAGATATATACTTTTTATAAACGCTTAAATAATAATAGTTTATATAGCGAAATTATAATTTTTTATATTAAAACGAAATTTATTTATGCCGGTATAAATTTAGCGCTAATTACGGGACTAAAAAACTATAAAAAATAGCCTTAAAAAAACTAATTAAATAAATATAAAACTTATAGCCTTATATTTTAAAAGATAAAAAGTTATATAAATAACCGTTTTATGTTTAAAAACAAGCAATTAATACTAGCGGCAAAAATTTTATAAAATATTAATAATAATGTTTAAAAAAAATTAAAAATATAATTTAAAACTAACTTTTTTATTTTTATTATAACTAATAAAGTTATATTCCGAACGGTAAATTTATAATAAAGCATTTTATATTTAAAAAAATCGGAATTAAATTAAAGCTAGGTTTATTTATTAGTTCCTATCTATAATATATATAATAAAGCTATATTTTTTAACGGCATTACTATTTACGTCTATCTAGTATTTTTAAATTAAAATAAATTAAATAATAAAACTATTAAAACATTTTTAATCGAATACTATTAAACTAAAAACTTAATTAATTAATTTAGTTACGAAAGTAATATAAACGGGAAATAAATATATTAATAAATTTATATATATTGTAATTTTCGGAATATAATATATAAACCGAAAATATAAAATTAGAAAATTTATATTTAATTTTTAAAGGCTTGCTATTACGAAACTAAAAAAAGTGTTATGCCTTATTATAATAAAGCCGATATAAAAAATTAAAAGCGACTTAATAGCGTATTATATAGCGGCCGAAAATACGGTTTCGCGCCTAGTAAATCTAGTAACGATAGCGAGACTTTTTAAACCGGGAAATGCCCCGGACCACTTACGAAATAACAGCAGCATTATAACGTTAAATTAACGTAACGGGAGGCTTTTTTAGAAAACTAATATAGCTAGTACTAACTAAGCTAATTTAGCACTTATTAATACTGTTATTATTACCTACGTTAAATATAATAATAAGCGAGAAAATTAAAACGAAACTAATAAAAAAATCTAAAGAACTTAACCCGAAAAAGAAATAAAAAGACAAAAAAACGTAAAAAACAGTTTAATAAGGTATTAAATAATTTTTTTTTAAAAAAAAGGGAGAAACGAAAATAATAAACCGATAGGTTTTAATAAATACGTAATAATAAAAGAAAAACCGGAGTAATAACGAGTTAATTACGGACTAAAAAAATAGCTTATATAAATATAGCTTAACTACTATTATTATAAAATACTAATTTAATAAATTACTAATAGCCGGAATAGCTATATAAAAAAGGGAGGATAATTATTAAATATAAGGTTTATATTATAAGCCTTATTAATTTATAAGCTTTATCGGGGATATATCGGGAAAGGACCGGAAGTCCTTTTTTACCTTTTATTTATATAAAAAAAGCTTTACCCCTTTATATATAAAAGGGTCAAAAATTAATACACCTATATTTATACTTTATAAATTAATATATTACCCGTACTTAACTATTACTATCTCTAATAATATTAATAAAAAAGTTATAAAATTTATATAATTTTTAATAAAATCCCGATAAAAATTTACAAACTTTAAAAAATCATAAATGTATTTAAGCGGTTTAAAAGCTTTTTATTTTTAATTACTTATATTTTAGTTAAATTTATATAAACTTTTTTTACTTTAATAATAAATTTAAGCCCGTTATTTTTAAATATTTTTATATTGTTTTTATTTTATTAATATATTTTTTTAATCCCGAAAAATAAATTATAATATCATTTATATATATTAAATAAAAAATATTTAAATATTTTTAACGCTATATTTACGTAATATTAAAATATTATTAAAATATTTATTAAATTAAAAAAGGTTATAAATTATTTAAATATCTTAAACTATATATAAAAAGCCGTTTTTTATTTATTTTCTCCTTAATTTTAATTTTATAAAAAGCTAATTTAATATTTATTTTAAAAAATTATTTTATTTTTATTAACGTTTTAAACGTTTTTTAAATTAGTGAAAAAAAGTATTAATCCCGTTAAATAATATTATTTAAAACTTTATAATTATAATAAAATCGGAGTACGTTATTATAAAAGATAATAGTAATTAAGCACGGGTAATATATTAACTTATAAAATATAAATATAAGTGTATTAATTTTAAACCCCTTTATATATAAAGGGGGCGAAGCCTTTTTTATATAAACAAAAGGTAGGGAAAAACCTCCGGTTTTTCCCCGATATATCCCCGATAAAGCTTATAAGTCGATAAGGCTTATAATATAAGCCTTACATTTAACAGTTATTAAGTTTTTATATAAAAAATTTAAATGCTTTAATAAATAAGTTATATATATATATATATTTAATAACTTTATTAAAATTTTTCATAATATTAATAACTTTTTATAAAATATATTATATAATAATCCTTAAAAAAATAAGCAGCTTTTTTTCGGCTATATTATAATTTAAGTTAATTTTATAATCCGCTTTTAAACGGTTCGGAAATAAGTTTTTTAATAGTTTTTTAACCTTTTAATTAAATAAAAAAATCTCGAACGTTTATTTTTTTAAACGTTAAAACCTTGTGACGGCTTAAAAAAAAAGGTGGCGCGTGTTAAGTAATAAGTGTGTATTATTATAAAATAATAAGGTAAGGAGCAAAAAGTTAACTAATTACTATATAATAGCCTGACTTAAAAAAACCTCTTTACCTGCTTATTTAATTTAGCTAACTAAGCTTATGGTTTAACAGGTCACGTATAAAGGGCCTAGGGTATGCTATAGCTTATAAGGCTTTATAATACCCTATAAGGCCTATGCCGTAATATTACCCCCCTAAATTTACTGTATATAATAGCTAATAATAGCTAGCTTATAACGCACCTGGTGTATATAGGGATTAACCTAATTATCACTGCCTTAAAAAGGTGATTTTTCGACCTTATTTACCCCTATATTATAGCATATTAAATTTATATATACTTTAACATTAGCATTAAATGAACTTATTAAAATTTTAAAAATCGAGTCCTTTATAAGATTTAATTAATTTATTATATTCTTTTATAACCACTTAGTATCGATTATTATAATTAGCTGCTACTGCCGCTATAACTTATCCACCCCTTTGATTCCCTGCCTTTATTATAAGCCTTAAGGTATTATATAATATCGGAACCGGTGTGATCTTATAATATTTTATATAGTGGCTATATAACAGCAGGTGTCGGGCTGTGACAAGAATATTAAACACGCTCGGAAGTCGGATATATCAGAAATTACGTCTAGAGTATTTTAGCATATTAAATTTTGCTAAAAAGTGTACTAAATTAGTGATCGATCGGATATTAAATAAAACTAATGGATAACGCTATCGCCGGACTAACATTCGTGATTATTAACTAATAAAGCCGTAAAAAGCACGGTATTAACGTGTTAAAAAAAGTTATCGCATCGAGCTGCTAAAAAAAAAAGCTCGATAGTAATCGGTCGGCACCTTAAAGCTAACTAAGGCACTTAAGGTGTAAAATGTATGTAATTCGCAAAGGAATTTAACGGATTATATTTAAGCCGGATAAACTATTGCGAATATTTAATAGTAAACGTTTACTCGTTTCGAAAAGTAACTAAATAAAACGTTTTTAAGGTGAGATTTATATGTAAATAATAAGGGATTATTATTATATAAAGGTAGCTGTGACGGCTTAAGGAAGGAGGCGGTGCGTGCTACGTAATAGGTGTATATTACTGAAAAATTATAAGGTAAGGAGTAAAAGGTCAGCTAATTGTTATATAACAGCCTGACCTAAGAAAACCTCCTCACCTGATTACCTAAGCTATCTGACTAAGTATATGGTTCGGCAGGTTATGTATGCGGGGCCTAAGGTATGCTATAGCTTATAGGGCTTTATAATATCCTATAGGGCTTATGCCGTAACATTACCCCCCTAAATCTACTGTATATAATAGCTAATAACTGTTAGCTTATAGCGCACCTAGTATATATAGGGATTAACCTAATTACCACTGCCTTAAAAAAGTGATTTTTCGACTTTATTTACCCCTATACTATAGTATACTAAATTTATATATGCCCTAATATTAGCACTAAGTAAATTTGTTAAAATTTTAAAAATCGAGTCCTTTATAAAATTTAATCAATCTATTATATTTTTTCACAACTACTTAATATCGACCACTATAATTAACTGCTGCTGCTATAATTTATTTACCCCCCTAAAACCTAACCTATAACCTTATTATCGGCAAGCAATTTATAAAGGTTCGATTTATATAATAATAACGGGCATTTTATAATATCGTAAGTTATATCGCCATAACGCTAGCACTACTAAAGACGCTTTTTAGCACGGCGTTTTTCGTAGGTACTAAATATAGCTATCGGGCTCTCGGGAGTTTAAAATAACGTAATTTTAGGTAGCCAAGTACCGCTTTCGGAAATATTTTCGGATATAGCTTCGGCTTTAGTTCTATATATATAAATAGTGCTAATAAAAGTATCTATAGCACTAAAATTACGGGAAGCCGAAATATAAAAGCCTAACTGCCGGTAAAGCTATAAAATAAATTTGTTATAAATGTTCGGTACTAAATCTCTTTTAAGAAATTTCCGCTTTAGTTTATTATTTACGGCATAACGTAAACGGTTGATCCGGTACTTTTTAAAAAAATCTATTTTACTAGCCTCCCAGGTCTATCGGTGCTACTATACTAAAAAGGTACGAATAGACTTATTAAAACCTTATATAATAAATTAAAGCTTAGCTGCCGCTTACATAGCTTTATTCGGATCGGCGTAAATTAACTTTAAAGTATCTAAAATAATTTAATAATCCCAAACGCCACTCTTTTATGCGTGGGCTATAATAGGGAGGACGATATATTATACCTTAGGCTCGAGACGAGCGTATATATAATAGAACTTAGCTTAAGACAATCCGATCGTTTCGCTGTCGATTTTTAATTTGCCGGCAATTTAAAAGATTTATATATTAAAGTCGGAAAGGCCTAATAAAACAGGAGGATCTGGGAGAACTAATTAAGGGCGTAGCTACTTAAATAATAAGGCATTATAAGTAGTTTTTATAATGCCGAATTTAAATTCGATAAAGGTTTTATCGGCTTAAAGCTGCTAAACGTAACTTTCGTAATTAGCTTTTAACGTACCGACGTAAGTATTAAATTTAAAAGTAAGTTTAATACGTAAGGCTTAGAGAGCGGCATTAAATTTATTATTGCTAATAGAAGTTATTGCCGCTATAAAAAAAAAAAGAGACGAAATTTTCGGCCTTATATTTATATAAATTAGGTCGAAAATCGAATAAGAGAGTATTTCCCAGATCGCCGGAAAATTAACGTATCGATTAAGGGAAAAAAAAAAAGGGTATCCGATATATAATATAAACCGGATTAGATTAGGCACTAATTATAATAAGGTTAATTAAGGCCTTAAGTATATCCTGCTATAAAAGAGCTGGCTTATTAAATATATAGAAGTAACGGCGTAAAAATAAAAGGTAACTGATGGGGGATTTCGCTAATTACGTTAGAAAATCGCTAACCTAATTGGCTGCTAGTAAATTTAACTGATAATTTTTGAGGCAAAACTACTAATTGTCGGTATATTTCGTTAGCTGCCTAAGGAGCTAAAAAAGGGACCTCGCTATCGCATAAAAAGGTATAACTAGCTAAGGGTATTATAACACTTAATAAAAGAAAGGCTAGACTGCCGATTAAAAAAAAGGAGGATTAACGGGTAACTAATTAACTACGCTAATTAAAAAAAGCGCTAAATTAATTCGATAGCGGAATTAGTTAAATTTAGCGCTAAAGGACTTTATAATTATATAACGGCTTAAAAAAAAAGGCGGCGCGTATTGCGTAATAGGTATATATTATTGAAAAATTATAAAGTAAGGAGTAAAAGGTTAGCTAATTACTATATAATAGCCTGACTTAAGAAAACCTCCTTACTTAATTACCTAAGCTATCTAATTAAGCATATGGTTCGGCAGGTCACGTGTGCGGGGCCTAGGGTATGCTGTAGCTTATAAGGCCTTATAACATCCCACAGGGCCTGTGCCGTAACAGTAGCTAAACTATTTAAAATCTCGATATTAGAAGAAAAAACGGCTTTAACGTTAAATATTAATGGTAACTTTATATAAAGTTTACCGTTAATTAATAAAAATTACGCTGCCGTAATTAATTGTTATATTAGCGTAATAAAAATTATATATATTGCCGCGATTAATTGCTAAAATTAGCGTATAAGTAAGGAAAAAATAACTCGCTATAACTAATTATTAAAAACGAGTAAAAAAATAGCTACGCTATCGCGACTAATTATTAAATATAATATAAGGCCCCGGAGGGGTCCTGCGAACTAGCTTAAATTAAATAAAATAAAATAGTAAATAAAAAAGATAAGAGATTCTAAGCATTTAGGATTATAACGGAGTTATAATTTAAATGCTAGATCTCTATTTATTTTATAATATATACTACTACCTTATAACAACCCTTTTTAAATGGTAGCACTTGTTTTGTTTTATTGCAGTTACTAAAACTAATTTACGGATCCCCTTAAGGCTTTTATTAGCTGTTAAAGCCGATTTATAGCTTTAGTTATTACGCCAATAAAAGTCGATTCTCTTACTTTTCGCGCCGGCGCAATTCCAAAAGGCTGTAATCCGCTATATTATTACTTCTAATCTGCTTTTTGTTCCCGATAGCAGACTACTTAAATACTGTTTCCGTTCCCGGTATAATAGACAATACGGCGGAGTTATTATAACACCTTAAATTCCATTAACATTTTAGTGCTTTTTGTCCCCGATAGCACTATTTAAATATCGTTTCCGTCCCCGGTACAATAGTTAATGCAATTTAAGGAGGCTAACTATTAACGTTCCCGTTATAATACGCTAGCGAAATATCGATTTTATTTCTCTTTAGGCAAGTTATCTTTCCGGAATTATTAAAACACTAATAAGCTTTTTTTCCAACCTAATCTGTCTTACTTTTTATTCCCGATAGTAAGCCGATATTATAATTACCTAGTAATTTAGATTTTTTAACTCTGCCTAAACTAACACATATATTTATATATGCCCTAAAGCTTTAATAACCTGATTAATTATTATTACTTATTTTTCACTTTAAGTTCGCTTTTTTTACGATATACTGCCCCGTTCTTTCCTTACTTTTTTCCCGTTTTAGTATATTATTAAGTTATAGATATAAAATATATCCGGCAAAAAAGCCTACCGCCTTTTTTACTACTTTTGCGTAATACGAAAAGAAAATTCCCCGCACTTAAAATTCTATTTTCTTTTTTCTTTATATATACACCAAACATTATTACATTAATATACGATTTCTTATATTACCTCGAATAATCGGCAGCCCTATTTTATTATTACTACTATCGCTTTATTTATTTCTTTTATATTAGATACTCTATTTTAAGTTATATCCTCGAGCCGGAAGCTTTATATATATTATATGCCTTATTTAATCCTTTTTTTATTTTCCCCTATTCCGTTATTGTTATATCTAGCGCGCCCGGTAGCTTTCCCGAAAGCGAGCTTATTATACCCGAGATAAAGTAGGTAAATTTATTTCGGGAGCTATATAACAAAAGTAAAAAGCCGGTATAGTTAACGTAATTATTATAAAACTCCGAATATAATAAAAAACCTAACATTTGTTTTAAAACTATTAGTAGGGTTAATACAGAAACCCTAAATACTACCCGTATAAAACCTTTAGTTCTTAGATATATATAGGCAATATAGTTTTCGGCTTCTTAACTATAGAACTTATTTCCATTTAATTTAAGTTACCGTAAAGCGCCTTTTACAAGCATATAAAATAACCGAAACTAAAATAGTCGGGCCGAGTTTTACATTATAAATGCCAGGCCCCAGGGTTTTAAAAAGCTAAAGCATTTTATAAACAATAAACCATTAATATAATATTTAAACGCGCATATAAATCGGCTAAAGTAGTCAGTCGAAAATATAAATAAGTCTTTCGTAACCACAAATAAAAACACATATAATATAAGAATTGTTTTTAAAAATATACGTAATACTGTAACAGAAAACTTTAAGCGTATATTTCGCTTTTTACCCCAAACTCCTTTTTAGGAACTAATATAATAAGCGGCTCTACAAACATTTTCCAGTCAGAACCAGCCTCCGCTAATAAAACCTAGGGCTAAAATATCTATTACAAACGTATAACACTTTCTACAGCCTACCGCAGCCCTAATTTAGCAATCTTTAAAAGTTCCGCCTAATATTAGCCTTAATCCAAACTTATAGCTTTTAACGTAACAGTTCGGTATCTAATTATTAGCTCGCCCAAAAGTATAATAACAATTTACCCCCGACTTATTTATATAATAGTATAATTAGCTAAGGCGCTAATTTTTAATAAAACTACATAATCCTTTTCTATAAAATAAGATAATCCCAAATTTCCCGCCTAAAAATAACGGCGGCCGGGAATATACCTTTTATATAATTAATATAATAGGTAGTTCCGGTTAATTTAATAAATTAAAACGTAAGAAAATCGGAATATTTAATCCCGACTACTATAACAAATACAACTTTAAAATAATTATTAACGGAAGCTCTTTAATTTTTACAAATATATATTACTTTACTAAACGTATTTACTCGTTTATTAAAAATTAAAAAACTCAATAAAATAACGCGGCCCAAATTCTTTCGATATTTAAAACCCTATTAAAAAATTAGGCTATTATATAATAAAACGTTAAAATATTAACAGAAAAACGTATTAATATATAAATCCGTAACTTAATAAACATTCTTGACTAATTAATAATACATTTTACTATATAACTAGCGTAAATTACTGCCGAATTTACTAAAACTAAAATAAAATTAAAGCATATAGCGAGTAATAAAGCAGCACTTAATTAATATATCTAAAAAAAGCTATAATATATACAAATTATAAAAATCCTAAATAAATATAACCTTAATTAATATAGAATAATAATTTAAGTTTAAATAAATATAAATTTTAAAGTTAAAAAGTATTTTCGAATACCACAAATTTATAAAACATTTAAACAATATATAATATATATTACAAAAATAAAGCTAATTTTACTTATAGCTATAAATAAGAAATATCCTAGAATTACTATTAAGCAACAAGTATTATATATCGACCAATATTCCGAAAAGAATTTACGGTTAACCAAAAATAATAAAAATATTAAACGCTCCGGCAAATCCTATAATAAGTTCCGCCGTTATAATAAATCTCGCAATCGTAAAAGCCGTTATAGAGATCGCAAAAATCGCAAGAACTATATAAATCGCTTAAACCGTAAGTTAGATTGTAAGAGAAAAGACAAATAAAAACGCGATTACAACTCCCGAAAGCATAATAAAAAGAAATCTCGCAATAAAAATAAAGCTAATTACGCGGGCAATAAAAATGGTTCCGATTTATCGAATTCCTTTTTATTAAATAATATAAATTTTATTAGTAACTTATCCGAAAGAATTAATTCGGATTTTTTAAATATTAAAACAAACGATAGATTTATAATACTCGATATAATTATATAATATAATTATTATTTCCGAAAGTTTAACTCAAATAACCGATAAAAAAAATATATAAAATATTATATAATTTATTTTAACAAAACGTTATAAATACCTTTATTTAAACCGGTAAATAAACGTATATATTACAATTATTATATAATATTTCTCTCTTATAATCTTTTTTTTAATACTTTTATTTATGCGAATACGCTTTAAGTTACTATATTAAACTTAAATTAATAAACTATATTTATATAAATATAGAAAATAATCCGCGCGAAAATAAATTAATAAAAATTAAGTCGGCTTTATTTCGCAAAAGTGCCGGTAAAATAATACATTTACAATATTTTTACCTAAAAATTAATATTTACGCTATATCAAATTTCCCCGATATAAATATATATAAAAACTTTAACACAAGTCGCACCTTAATTACCCGATTGTTTTTAAATATTTTTAAATATACCGTAAAAAAACATAAAAAAAAAGTAAAAAAAATCGGAAAAAAAAAATTTAAATAAAACATTAGGCAATATTTACTTTTTATATACCTAAATATAAATCTAATAACACTCGTACTTTTATAAAGTTTCAGAAATTAAAATAAGTTTTAAAAAATAATATTAAACCTAAACTATTATTAAAAAACGATTTCTTTTATTTTTACGGTACAATTATAAATTATAATTCAAATATAATTATTTTTTTAAATATAAATTTCCAGGTATTATTTATAATATTTCATAATATTAGGCCTTACGTACAGAAAATTTTATTCCGACGTAACCTTTTTTTAGCACCAGGCCAAATAATAGAAGCTCCGGCGGAATAAAAAGCTTTACCTAACAATTACAGTTTTAGCTTTATATTAAGCCATTAAACAGCAGTTAGTTTAATATTATAAGCTAAAACGCTATAAATTATAATTATAAAAAACATATCCGATAAACTATTAAAGCTAAATAAAAATATATAATTAGGCTTTATTAGCGAATATATAAATAATAAATCCTTTTAAGCTATATAAAAAGGTTACTTTAAACTCTTATTTATTACTACCGCTTTTAGCATAACTATAAAAATAGGGGTTTTAGCTAGCGAAACCAGACTAGCTATACCAGATAACTTTAGTCTTCCGTAAGCTTTAACTATAGCTACGGAATTTAATATCGACGCCCTTAATACTACTATAGCTACTAATATAATGCCGCATAATTTAGTTCAGCTACTTTTTACGGAAATAACGTAAGGCCTAATTTTTAATAACCAAACTATATCGGTTAGCAATACCCTTTTAACTAACGCAATCTTTAATATAACTAAAATAGCAGCCGAATTATTTTAAAATATACTTAAGCCGAGAATTCCCGAGCTATATTCGATTCTAGGTATTTATAAACTAACTAATTTACTAGAGATTAAAACAAATTTAGGTTATTACGTTTATAATACCGATAAGCAAATAGCTAAAGACATGTTACAAATTATTAACAAGTTCCCTAAGATTTAAAAAGACTAAGGTATTATTAACATTTTAAAAAACAAACAAATAAAAATACCTTTAATAAACAAATAGCAGAACTATAAATTAAATAATCGCCTTTACCCCTTAAATAGAAAGGATATAAAAGTTTTAAATAAAATATACGGAAAGTTATATAACTAAAAACGTATAAAATAAATAAACGAGCTTACGTCATTTACGTATTTTATTTTTATCGTATAACGTATTACAAAAAGTAAAAATAAGGGTAAAATAGTTGCCAATTTCCGCCCGCTAAATAAAGCTATAATATCCGATAATTATTTTTTACTATTATAAACTAAAATTATTACTTCGTTACAAGAGAAGGCTTAGGTTATAATAATCGACGCCATTAATTTTTTCTATTAATTTACTATTTATTATAAGTTTCGAAATAAATTTACGATTATTAATTTATATAAACTAAAAAAATTTACTATAGCTATAATAAACTTTCGGAACTCTTTTACTTATATTTAATAATTTATAAATAAACTTTTACGGAATTACTATTATTATACGAAAGCATTTATTAATAATATTATTATTTTCTCAGACTCGAAAAAAGAACACCTAGCTTATTTAAGAACTATTTTCGGCCTTTTTTAAAAACGGCGTATTTTACTTTTTCTAAAAAAATCTTTTCTAGAATATTTATTAATTAAATTACTCGGTTTTCGCATAAATGCTTTAGGAATAGCTATAACTAACGAGCGATTAGCGGCTATAAGCGATTGGTAATTCCCTAAAAACCTTAAGTTTTTAGAAAGGTATTTAAGCGCGATAGGGTTTTTTCGGCCTTTAATACTGTTTTATACGCGGTTTTTTAAGCTGCTACAAAAGTGTAAAACGGCTTTATTTACTAAAGGTCGGAAAGAAGGTAAATTACTTCCGAAAAATCCTAGTTGTCGTTAGGCGTATACGAGATCTACGTATTACAAGCTAACTAAAGCCGAAATAATCTCGTTCGAGGCTATATAATAGGCGATCTATAAGTATATTATATTATATTATTATAACCCGGGCAAAACTTTATATATATAAATAGATATATCGGTAAAGCGCAGCTTCGGTATTATATTTTTTTATATTAAAAACGGCTATAAATAAATTATAAATTAGCCGATACCGGGATTATAAATCGAGCTAATTATATTTTTAAATTGAAGTTTATTATAGGCGGAAATACGGTATAGGCTTTCCGAGTTAGAAATGGCTTATATCGTATAAGCCGTAAAGCGTTTGCGTATAATATTAAAGGCCTGTAAGCATCCTATAGTTATCCTTACCGATTATTCCGTAACTAAAGATATCTTTAATTAGACATCCCTAAATATGTCGTTTTCGAATTATGCAAATTACCGGCTTATAAACGTATTAATTTATTTGTCGCAATATAGCTTTTAGGTATATTATATTTTTAATAAAATTAATTATATCCCAAATACTTTTAATTATTTCCTAGCTATCGGAAATATAACTAGTATAAACGGTAAGCTAAAACGATCCGACAAGAAACCGGTTTTAAATTAAGTATAGTTTGCCGCAAGTAAGATTATTATAAATGATATATTATAATAGCGCTTCGTAAACGCGTACTAAAAGGATATTAAATATAAAAAAATTATCGATAGTATAAGAAATAGCGAAAACGCTATTACTTTTTTTAAGCCCGGGTACTTATTTACTATTATCGATAAGTTATTATATAATATTAATAGATATAAAGAATATCGATTATATATACCTTTCGGTATAGTTAAGAAATTCCTAGAGATAATATACGATAGCAAGTATTACTAAGGATTAGAATAAATACTTAAAGAACTTAACGGATACGTAATTACGCGTAAGTTATATTTAGTTAAGAAATATATTAAGTACTATTTAATATATAATATATATAAGACTAGCCAAAATAAGCCCTCCGGCAATTATTAATTAATTAGGCCCCCTAATTTATTACTTATACACATTATTGCTATGGATTTTATTTTAAGGCTTCCGAAAGTATTAATAAAAAACACTTCCTAGAAGCTAAAAAGGCCCAATAAGAAATATTACGATATACTAATAATAGTTATATATATTATGTCGAAGCGTATATTTCTTATCCCCGGAAATAAAAAGCATATAGCAGAAGACTAAAGTACAGTTCTAGCTAAATAATTACTTTTATCCGATTGGGGAATGTTATCTGGAATTATTTCCAATTAAAATAGGAAATTTACTTTAAAATTTTAGATAGGATTTTAAAAGGTAATCGGAATAAAATTACTAATAACTATAGTATATTACCCGTAAAATAATAAGTTATTTAAACGTAAGAATTAAATAATAAAAATTACTTTTCGGTATTATTATTTTAAAAATCTTAAGCTTAATTAGGTAGACATATTGCCAGTACTATAATAAAACCTTAATAACGTATATAGCGATTTAATTAAATCTTCCGTATATAAAATGTTTTTTAGATTTAAGCTCCTTAGACCGAACGACTTATTTATAACTCTAAACGATTTTAAACGTTATAAAAATATCCGATTTTTACATAAATATATTTATAAAAACGCCGAATTATTTATAGATTTTACAGTTTTACGAGCTAAAAAATTATACAACTAGAAATATAAACTAATAAAATTTAGGGAAGGAGATAAAATATACCTTAAATTATATAACGGATATAACCTTCCGGGTAAGCCTAAAAAAAAGCTAGCTTAATAGCGCGCCGGCTTATATAAAGTAATCAAGCAAATAAGGCGTAATATTTACGAGCTAAACTTTAAAAAAAATGTCGATATTTACCCAGTTATTTTAATTATATATCTATTTCCCGGTCCTAACGGTAAAAATCCTTTTTATCGCATAAGCTTTCCGCTTAGACCGGTAATCTCTAATTAGGACAAAAACCTAAACGTAACACTTATATTTAAAACGGAAGTTATCCTTAACTATAGACTTAATCGTTATAAGAACAGTTATAACTATTTAATTAAATAAAAGGGCTATAAATATAACAATAATAGCTGGAAACCTAAAAAAGAATTACGTAAAGAAGGTTTTTCCGAGCTGATAAATAAGTATTAGTAACGGCAAATTGGAGGAAAACTAGCTATTGCGTTAAAACAAAAGGATGCTAAAGATAAGGATTTTCCTAAGCGAAAAAAAGGTCGTCTTTATAAGAACCTATAAATATTTATAAATCAGATCTATTAGATTAAAATAAGGCTATTAAGGATAATGGAGTTTCTTTTGTCCCGCGGCATTTAATATAAGGCCCCGGAAGGGTTTTGCGAACTAGCTTAAATTAAATAAGATAAAATAGTAGATAAAATAGTAGATAAAAAAGATAAAAGATCCTAAGCATTTAAGATTATAGCGGAGCTGTAATTTAAATGCTAGATCTCTATCTATCTTACAATATATACTACTACCCCATAACAACCCTTTTCAAAATAACGGGTAAAAAGATCGAATCCGCTGTGTTTAAATATAATTTTAAACCGAGAAAAGTATTTAAAAAACGAGGTCGGCAAAAATAACAGGCGTGATTTAACGCTAAATAACTAGATGCTGTTATATATGCTTAATATAATAAGGTCCGATGGGATATAAGTGAGTGGCGGGTAATTAATCGATTATACCGATGCCGTCTTTTAATATAAGGCTTTTTAATAAACTGTATGCTTTTTAAAGCTAAGCTATTAATACGTATAATATGTTCGGACGAGATACTAATAAAAGTAAGGTTACTAACGAGTGACTAATTAATTACGCCGGCGCTAAAGGTATAATAAGTAATTAATTAACTATATTAAATCGAGAAAAAGGAGGATTAACGGGTAACTAATGAATTACGCTAAAGAAAAGGCGCTAAATAAATATAATAGCGGAATTAGTTAAATTTAGCGCTAAAAAACCTTATTATTATATAACGGCTTAAAGAAAAAAGTAGCGCGTGTTAAGTAATAAGTATATATTATTATAAAATAATAAAGTAAGGAGTAAAAGGTTAGCTAATTATTATATAATAGCCCGACCTAAAAAAACCTCCTTATTTACTTATTTAATTTAGCTAATTAAGCCTGTGGTTTAACAGGTCACGTGTGAGGGGCCTAGGGTATACTATAGCTTATAAAGCCTTATAACACCCCATAAGGCTTATGCCGTAATAAACTTTATTTATATTTATTAAACTAATAATATATATAGCCGTTTATTAAATTATCGCTCGATTTTATAGCTTTTTTATTTCCGAATTTTTAATTTTTCTTTATAAAATATATTACGTTTATTATAAGGTATACGCCTATAAAAAACAGGGCTTTAAATCTAGCTATATTACTAATAAAATTATCAACATAAAAAAAAAAGCAAGCCTAATAAAGCCTGTTAGAAATCATTATATACATAAGGTGAGGTAGCTTAATTATCCAGGTAATTATAACGTTTATATACCTCACTTAATCTTAATCTTAATTTTAACTAGTCCCGATTTAGCCGTAATAACGTTAATATAAATCGCTGTTTAAACTTAATAAATTTTTATAATTTTTTTAAAAAAAATCCTTTTTTTATATTTTTAAATTTCCGGTAACTTTTATATATATTATATATTTATAAAATATATACATTATTTAATTATATTTTATTTAAAACTTTTTTAATGTTATAAAATAATTTTATTTTAAAATAATGTATATAAACGTTTTTAATTTATATTTATTAAAGCTTAATTTTATATAAGTTATTTTATAAATTATACCCGAAACGCTTAATCTTTTTTATAAATAGCTTTTTTATTATTTATTTTTAAATAAATATATGTAATAATTTTAAACGTTTTATAATAATCTCGCTAATAATAATATAATATTTATAACTTAAATTTATAAAAAGTTTATATATAATTATTAATTTAAATAAATATCGATTATAAAAAATTCCCCGTTTATAAGTTATTTAATTATATTAATTTTTTTATTATATCCGGCTTTTAAGCGTAATTTTATTTAAAAAACTACTTTATTTTTTACTTTATTACTACTTTATATATATTATTTCCTTTTATGTTTTTAACTTATTATTATATTTATTTTAATATAAATAAATAATTTAACGGGGCGAAATATTTTTTTAAATAAATAACATGTTTTTATATTATAAGCACTTTTTACGTTTTATTTAAACGTTTCGTTTTTTATTTATTACTTATTTCGCTCTTTAACTTTTTATTAACGTAATTATACCAGTTATTAATATATTATTATTAGCGTTAATTTTTAAGTAATTAAAAGTAATAAAAAAAATAAAGCTAGTAAAAATAATTTACCGGTTTTAGCCTTAATTTTAATTTTATTCCCGTTATAATAAAATAGTAATTTTTTAAGTCGAATTATAATATTTATTACCTAATAAAGTTACTGTTAATATATATTTAATAGTATTATTAAAATTAATATAAACGCAAGGCTTATATTATAAGCTTTATTAACTTATAAGCTTTATTAAAAAGGTATCGGGAAAAGACCGGAAGTTTTCCTTTATTTTTTATTTATATAAAAAAGGCTTCGCCCCTTTTATATATAAAAGGGTTAAAAATTAATGCACATATATTTATACCTTACAAGTTAATATATTACCCGTGCTTAATTATTATTATCTTTTATAATTATTTTTTAAGTTTTTAATTAATCTTTTTTTAATAGATATAAATTTCGCCCCGTTATTTTAAACGGTACTTTTTACCTTTATTAATAATTATTTAAAATTAATATAAAAACATAAAAATTTAATTAATTATTTACTCCCGAAGTTTTTCGGCTATAATAATAACTTACGTTTAAATACCGGGACTATAAAAACTAATATTAATATTTAAAGAGTTTTTATTTAAAGACTTATTCCCGTTTAAGTTTATGATTTTTAAAGTGCTTAAAATACTTAAGGTATTTAAAGCGCTTATACTTTTTATAATTTTTATATAAAAGTGTTTTATATTTTATTCCGTAATATTATAATTAAATTATTAATATTATTATATATTTAATTTTTCATTATTTATATATTTTTTATTTAAAAGCTTATTATTTAATTATTATTTTTATATATTTTTATTTAATATTATATATAATATAAAATAAATATTCTCGAAATATTTATTAATTTAATTAATTATAAAGTTTGATATTTTTATATATTTTATTAATAAGTTAATTAGTTATTTTTTAAAAAAAAATTATTTAAATATAATTAGGAAATTAATAAGTTAAAATATATATAAAAAGCTATTATATCGAGTTATAAATTAATAATATTAAATAAATATTTATTTTTTAATTAAAAAAATTAAAAAAACGTTTTAATTTAACTTATAAACATTTATATTATAGCTTTTAAAATTAGCGTTATAATTTCGGCTTTTTAAATTGCCGATATTTTTATTATAATATATTTTATTATATAAGCCTTAGCTTTTTAAAGTGATATAAAGCTTTTAAAAAGTTAATTTAAATTAAAAAAAAGTTTAAAAATTTTAAAATTTAAAATATAACTTAATTATAACTTAAATGTTAAATCTTTATGTTTTTATAATATATTAATTTATTTTAAATTTTTTATATTAACTTTATAATATTTTATAAAGCTTATAATATAATACTTTATATTAAATATATTATTTTATTTTATTATAAATAAAGCGGTATTATAAATTTAATAATCCATAGTTAATTCATTTTTTAATATTTATATATCATTAGTTTTTATGGCTCAAATCTACACGACTGCTAAATTCCTCTATGATCTGACTTAAACAGCCCGCAGCAGCCGCGAAAAACCCTAAATAGGTCTTGCTAGGCGTAAGTACACGGCTCAGGTATTCCGGGTGAAACTGTACAGCCACAAACCATGGGTGATCCCGTAGTTCGATAACCTCAATCCGTTCACCTCGCTCGTCTTTGCCCACAAAGGTGAGTCCCCCGTTTCCTTGCTCCAGTCTCTCCAACATGTCTGTCGCAACCTCATATCGGTGTCGATGACGCTCCCAGATCTCTGGGGTAGACCCGTATAATGCGCGAAATCTGGACCACGACGTCCCATCCTGGAAGATGCTGCGACGCTTACCTAGTCGCATAGTTCCGCCGAGCTTTCCCTTGTCGATCTGAATCTAGGTCAATAACCCTCATATTTGATTGAAAAACCTACTCAACTCACCTCAGGCATATACTTGATCACCGGGTTCTCGCAATCCGGCTGCAGCTCCTCACTCCCAGCTCCCTTTATTCCGCAGACATTTCGCGCATACTCAACAATGGCCAGCTGCATGCCCAGGCACACACCTAGGTACGGGACTTTCTTGGTTCGCGCATATGTTATTGCTTTGATCATGCCCTCGGTACCTTTCCGCTGTCAGCACTTTTAATATAGGGGTATTTCATATGCTCGATATTACCTCGGATACCAAATCCTCCTGGAACAAGAATCCCATCAGCCCTGCTAATATTGTCCCAGGCTGTACGATACGCATCTTGATTGGCTTCCTGCACTGCATCCTCAAGATGCGAGGAATCAACCCAGATGAGATTCAACTTTTTCCTGCAGTGCATAGCAGCGTGCTCGAGAGACTTGGAGACGCTCATATAAGCGTCGTGTAAGCTAGTGTATTTACCCACAAGAGCGATCGAGACTGTCTCAAAGACACTGTCGTTACTTGATGCGAGGTTTACCCACTCGTCCCATATAAGCTTTCCTTGGGCGCGAAGCTCGGCAGGTTTATGAATCAAATCTAATTTGAGAAGGCGGGCCAATGAAGTACGGAGATCTTGATTCTCCAGGAGAAGAGGAACACGATATGTCGTAGAGACATCGTGGACTACAATAATCTGTTCATGGTCCATTTGGCACATGTCGGCAATTTTTCGCACGGTATTTTCCGCAAGAGGAATCGAGCAACGGCACGCTACCTGGCAGGTTCTCTGAGCATGAACGCAGGAGTCTGGAGGGGGAGGGTACTAACCAGGTCAGGGTCGAGACCAGCACTTCGTACATCGCTAACGGCCCTCTGCGTCGGTTTCGTTTTCTGCTCCCCGTGGGGACCTGGTCTATAATAATCTCTGATGAGCCTTCCATCTATCGCTGACAATATCTGGAAGACTAACGGTATTAGAGGAACATATGATACGTGTATCTGGACCCAGTTGCCCTTTCCGGCTCGTTTTTTAAGCTGGCTCATGGCGTGGATGAACGGAGCACTTTCAATGTCTCCAACAGTGCCACCTGAAGCTATGTGAGACTCGTACTCGTTGAATGGGCCCAAAGGGGCCGAGCCTACCTAGTTCAATGACACAAACGTCTGGCTGATCATGAGAATCATTGACGGGGATTGTAGCAACCCTTTCAATCCAGTCCTGTATGGCTGAGGTCACATGAGGCACGCTGGAAGAAACACAACTAGTCAGTCGGAATCAACAACAAAATGAGATATGCACCAAGACTTAAATAGGCACGCACACCTGAACTGTCTTGCCAAGATAATCGCCGCGTCTTTCGCGATTAAGAACTTGCTGGTATATTTTACCAGTTGTAATGTTGTTCTCGCGCGTAAGAGTAACATTAAGGTAACGCTCGCTGTTACCTAAGTCTAAGTCAACCTCTCCTCCGTCATCAAGCACATAGACTTCGCCGTGTCTTAAGGGTCAATTTGGTCAGCAAGCAATGCCTCGAAAAATCTTAGAGTGAAGATTGAATTGCTTACTCGGTCGGGGCCATAGTCCCAGCATCGATGTTCATATAAGGGTCGATCTTGATATAAGTGACGTGAAACCCTGCGGTCTTCAGCAAGAGGCCAGTACTAGATGCGATAATTCCTTTCCCCACGCCAGAGATGACACCTAATAACAGTCGGTATTAGCTTGCAGAGCTTGGCTATGTCAACGTCGTCCCAGTACGGATACGACAGCCCGAGTGGCATTCAGTATGACGTACCTCCCGAAACCAAGACGTACTTCATTTTGCCGATGTGCCTGCTCAGGATGCGAGTTGTTGTATTCTATGGTCGGAACAAAATTTTGCACGCACCAATCCTCGCGGTGAGACGTTTTGCCACGGAACAGATCGTAAAGGGCAAATGTTGTAGGTAAGAGGAGGTTAGCTAGAAATTTTTACTACTAGGTACCCTAGGTTTGCAGGGAAGAAGTATAGAGGTATTTCGGACTGGAGAAAAATTTACAAGGGACTATGCACAGACCACTGCTTAATTCACAATTAGAAACTTTATCCTTTTAGGTAATATTATATAATATAATATTTTCTTTATAATTATAATTATAATAAACCACTAACCCATACCTTTTTTTCCGCTATAAAATTAAAACTCCTCCAAGCATTAAATGTAAGGGATATATAGAAGCGGAGCATAAGAATGCTTGCAAGTATACATGTTATGTAGTTAATGCCCATGACGTATCATCCAATGTTGTGTCCTAAGAAGGATCTTATATTGCCTGACCTACACTCTTCCCTTTCTGATCAGCTAAGGGCTCCGCCGACTTCAGCAGCTCCCTTAAGCTGCCTTCGGCATAGGAAGAATTACTGTTGCCCTTGGCCCCCTTCTGATCCGGGGAAGGTGCTTCATGGATGGCAACACCCCTCCAAGGCATCCAGGAGCTCAAACCCGACAGCAGACCGGACTGGCCCCTTGGCTCCTCCGGTGCGGCGATGGCCGCTGCGGCCACGGATTCCCATGCGACTGCTCGAGATGGCTGCGGCTGAGATTCACGTGCGCGATACTTGACGGCCGAATCTTCTTTCAACGTCCTTATCTGAAGATGATTCGGCGAAGTCTGTGGTTTGGCGGGCTCACTGAGTAGGGTTGACCCCGTAGCCCTGGGTAAGGGCATATTGCCTTGTAGATTCCGGGAAGTATCAATCACGGCTGTCACGAACAGAGTTGACTTGGGTCGAACAAAGTTCTGTTTGTCCTCGGGTGGCTCGCTACTTGCCTGCGCCTCGGTGCTGTCCGCACTTGCGTTCTCGTCGGCGGAACCCCTTGCTACGCGGCCCCGGACCTCGTCGGCTATCTCGGCAGCTGATTTCTTCTTGCCCTTGTCCTCGTCCGAAGACCGACTCGAGCTCATAATGGTCTCGAGGGTCCCGTAGGCAACGCTTCTCCGACGGGTGACACTCCTTCGCTCCTTGCGTCGCACACCCGCGTGCTCATCGTCGCTTGATATGGCCTGGAGGGTGGGTCCGCCGGTGACGTGATGTTTTGATGATGAAGACGGCGAACCCAAGAAGCCGGCTCCGGAGCCATGGGGGGCCATATGGACTTCGTATTGGTTGCTCAGAGAGTACCTCGAGCGAGCGCAGATTTCTGCTATGCGATCGAGCTCAGGCCCGATATCGTGCTGCATGTCGGCCATGATGCTCTTGAAGCTGAAGGCCTCGAGAGGGGGTAGCTTGGCATGGCCGGCGGCGTGGGAAGCCCTCTTCCCCTTGTAGCGGGCCATACTTATGACCATGCCATTCCGAACAGGGTGCCAGGCGGAAGTGCCGTCGGGGGTGGACGAGGCGGCGGATAAAGATTTGCGGCGACTGGCGGGACGGCTTCTGGCAGATGATGGCGGCGGGCCGGGATAGGTTCGTACCAGGACAGGCTGAGAGTAGGTGCCGGTGGTGGTGCTCGTGGTGGTGGGCGAGCCGCTGCTCTTGGAGTAGCGATGACGCGAGGAGGGCTGGGAGCGGTTCAGCTGGCGCAGGGCAGTGGTGCGGTGGGCGGCGCTCGAGTCGTCGAGAGGAATTGGCCTGCCCTCGGCGGTGCTGGCAACGAGGGAGCTAGAAGAGGAAGCGTTTGGGCGGAAGAGGGTAGGGAAGAGGAAGGGCAGAGAATGGCGGCGTGGATTGGTAGCAGCAGGGCGACTACGAGACGGTGGATGGGATTGGTGAGTCTGGGGAGGTGGCGTGTCTGATAGGGGCGACGTCATGTTCTATCATACAGATATGATATAATATAATATATAATAATATATGCGTGTGTGAGTAGTAGAGCATGCGCGTGTATGTACGAGGTAGGCAGGTATGTAGGCAGGTATGTAGGCAGGTAGGCGGGCAGGTAGGCGGGCAGGTAGGCGGGCAGGTAGGCGGGCAGGCGGGCAGGCAGGTTAGTTGGGCGGAAAGATGATGGTGGAAGTATAGAGCAAGTATAGGTATGAAATGAAGCATGCAATTGCTGCTTACTTGCTTCAATACTTGCTTCGATACTTGCTTCGATAGTTACTTGCGTCTTTGCTTGCTTGGCTGCGGGCTGCAGGCTGCGAGCAGGAAGCAGGTGGAAGCAGGAAGCAGGTGGAAGCAGGAAGCAGGAAAGCAGGAAGCAGAAAGCTGGAAGCTAGGTGGTGTGGGCAATTAGAAAAGAAAATAATAATAATAATAATTCAGTTGTTGTCTTCTCGTATATAGAAGGGGAGGGGGAGGGGGAAGTTGATCAAGAGGTTTCGGGGTTGGTAGTGGCATGGTGATCTGCTACCTTTTCTAGTAGATAGGTAATCTATAGGCAGATAGGAAGAGGGAGGGGGGGGAACAAAGCAAATGCAAGCTGCACGGAGTCGTGGAGCCGTTCAAATCCAATCACCCAGTCACCTCAATTGTTTCATAGAAGACCTAACCTGAGGAACTTGGCCTGGTAAGGGTACTTAAGCTACTACCTAAGCTACCTATGTACCTACTGGAGATACCTAGGCCTGCTAGGTAGGCTACCTGTGCTCAGCCTGCTCAGCTGCTTTAAGATGTTTAAGCTGCTAAGGTAGTAGGTTGAATACCCCGCTCTCCGTACCTAAATGCCACCTCTAAGGTAACTAACCAACCAGTTAACACACTACACACTCTGCCACTATAGTATGTACAGGCCAACCATACCTAGGTACCTATATAGTTACGCGTAGGTACCTAGGTTGCGTTGCGTTACCTGCAGTTCCCAATTCCCAGTCATGAAATCCAATGTCGATTTGGCTCCTTAATGAGTTGGCTGCACTACCGTGCCGTACTATATAATCTCTGAAGTTAGGCTCTCTTTCTCTGTCTTTGTTTCTGTTTTTCTCCCTCTCTTCTCTTCTCTTCTCTTCTTCTCCTTTTTCTTTTGTATTTCCCCCCAGTTGCTTCTGAATATAGGAGATAGAATGGGAACTCACCCCGTGTCCTCCGGTCTGTACCCGGTCGCTGTAGACACCCGGAGCCCGCTGTGCAGCGTAACGGCCCTCCCTAGCCTGTTCTCGGCGGTCGTAGTATATATACTCTAGGTAGAATGCGTGTACATGGCCCGGGATGTATCTGCCATCGGTTAGATCGCCGACATAGACGCCTGCATCTGCTCCGGGGCCTACCCAAGGATCGTGAGGCAGATGTTGACAAACAGATCAGCACCGCACCCGGCCACAGCCCACACGCCAATCGGGGGGACTGGATTGGGCAACGGCATTAGTTGCGAGATATTCTATCACCCACTGCATGTCGAATGGCACTTACCAAGGATAGTGATGAGAACCAGCAGAACGGCCGAGGCAGCACCCATGTTGATCAACAGTTCAGCTTTGTGATGATGATCTTGCTCGATGTTGGCGTGTGTTTCTATATTGCAGAGCCACAAGACGGGCAGATGAGGTGTTGCGTATCTGAAGTTAGGACAAGGCAGGTAAGTGGGCAGGTGGGCAGGTGAATAAGTAATAAATCCCACATACACGAGTTCTAATACACATGTAAGGTAGGTCTGGTATATATGTATGTATGTATGTATATATAAATGATACCAAGCATATATACGTACGCAGTACAGCTATGTAGGTTAGGGGGTTGGTATGACGTAAGTATAAGCCTATCCATGGTGGTACAGCAGCAGCAGCAGCAGCAGCAGCAGCAGCAGCAAGCTGTGCAAGCCACCTAACCTGTCCTGCCTGTTTGGTTGGCAGGGTTGGGTATGTGCGTATTCCGTACTTAGTACACACTTAGGTACCTACCTGTCTGCCTGTGTGATATGTGTTATGTATGGATGTATGTATGTACATACAATCATGTACCAAGTGTACTGCATATGGACATACCTAGGTAGTTGTGCATCTAAAGGGCTGCAGCAAAATTCGGTATGTTGTTTTAAGCCACAGTGCTGGCTGACACTGACAACCTTTAGTCTACGCAGTATGTACATACATACCATATGTACAACGAACCCGTTAGTTACCTAACTGCTTAGGTAGGCAGCTAAATACTAAAACACCACATGTACCTATCAGTTAGACATGAAAAGCGGTAGTATTAGCTGGACCACAACATACATGTATAGCTAATAATAGTGTAACAAAAAAGTTGTCAGTCACATACACAGGTAAGTAGACGGCTAGGTTACGTGTATAGACAGCTACATAGGTAGCTATACAGTTTACATGTATATTCCTTACACAGGTAGGAGAGGGTAGGTGAAGACGGTTGAACCGCTGAGACTCCGACAGCTGTAGGTAGCTAGTTCACCGTTAGAGAGGTTTTCTCAGCGCTAATAGCTGCCAGCGCTCAGGGGCATTGGGGCACTGGGGGGCACTGGGGGGCACTGGGGGGCATCGGGTGGGCAGCCCATTGATCCCCATTGACAGTAATTGATGGATGATGGATGATGGATTTGATGGCTGGCTGGATTTGACGGCTGGACTGACTGATTGAATTGAATTGATCTGCCATGCACTGGGCACTGTCCGAAACCAACAACCTCTCATTGGGTTAGCAATACTTTTCCATCCCGTCTTCCTCTCACTCTCTCTCACTCTCTCTCACTCACACAAGCACAACAACTTTTTATTTTTTTTCCCTCTTTCCCACATCCCTCCCTCGACTCTTCCCGGCATTGCGAGGGCTGCTATATCTTCACACAGCACCGTCAACCTCTTCTGCCACTGTTGGGGTTCTTCATCTTCCCTTTTTCTTTCCCCCCCCTCCCATCTCCCATCTCCCATCTCTCATCTCCCATCCCGTTCCTCCTCCTCCTCCTCCTCCTCCAACCCCCATATCCCCGTTCCCCCTTCTTATTAATTCCTCCTCCGCATCGAAAGGCCCAAAACTCGAGCTCCTGCCGCTCGCTTTGCAAAAGCAACAGTTCGGCACCACCACCACCACCACCACCACCACCACTATCACCACCCCTGACCTGAACCTGACCTGAACCTGAACTGAACCTGACCTGACACCCGGCCTCACCCGGCCCTTCTCGATCCCACATTTATGACCCTCGATTTTCTCAACCGTATTATTTTTCCGGGTTCTCAATTCCCAATCCCGCTACGCTCGAACGACTCCTGTCACATAGTCCTGTCAACATAGCCCTCTCCCGCTGCCATAATTTTCTGTATCATACGCATTGCATTACTCAATATACCACAACATGTCGAGCCAGCAGACCCCTCCTCCCCATATCGACCGCTATGTCGTGATCCATGTGGCCACCACCTGCGACGAGCACGGCGTCTATGTCACCAAGGATTCCGCCGAGGTCATTGAGCTGGGCTGGATTCTCCTCGACGCCAAGTCGCTGGACGAGGTATGGACACCGGGGCGCCACCCTTGCCCGAGAGGCATGCCTGCTGACTTGACTCGGTCACGGTAGATTCACCGCGAGAGCGTGCTTGTGAAGCCCATCAACACCCCCATTACGCCCTTATGCAGTAAGTCGCCGCCCCGATTCTTTCCCCTCCTCCTCTGCCTCCGCCTCCGTCTCCGCTGGTGAGTTATATATACATAAATATCATATAAATATTAAAAAGCTCGCCTTCTCTCTTCCAGCTAGCCTGACCACCCTGACGTGGGAACACGTTCGAAACGCCGGCACCTTCCGAGACGCCGTCAACCGCTTTGACGCCTTCGCCTCCGAGCACCTGACCTCGCAGAACCTCGACTTCGTCTTCGTCACCTTAGATGCCTGGGATCTTCGTGTCCAGCTCCCTCGCGAGGCTCGTGACAAGGCTGTCGTGCTCCCCCCGTACCTCCAACACTCGCGAACCTTCGATCTCCGCACCGAATATCAGCGCTGGCAGCAACACCACCCCGAGTCTCTTCCCTTCGGTCCCTCTATGCTCTCGAACATCTGTGCTGCGCTCGAGGTCGAGCCTGTCCAGTCCAGCGCTCCCATCAAGCATAACCTCCCCTTCCACCTGCAGGCCTTGGCTCCGGCATCGCCTCGGCGCGCCATGGAGGAGGCAGTCACTCTTGCCAGGGTCCTGCGAGGTCTGATTCGAAAGTCACAGCCGCCCCAGGAGCACCCCGACGTGTTGACTCGCCCCATGGATGCCCGCGCCGACGTCCGCGCTTTTCTGTCCGAGAGGAGTAAGGTCTTACATATGTCTGGGCTGCCTCACGACACGACCCAGTCGGAGCTTGAGAGCTGGTTCACCCAATTCGGCGGCCGCCCTATCGCCTTCTGGACCTTGCGCACCCCTGAACAGCACAAACCCACCGGTACCGGCTTTGCCGTATTTTCATCTCATGAAGAGGTACGTACATTTCTTCGTTGTTTGTCTGTACAAGGGCAAAAGGAGAAGAGGATCCCTAGCATACAGGCATCCTGTGTCTTTGCGGTTACTACGGTTGGACGCTCGCAGCTTTCCCATATATACTGTGTTTTCTTTTACTCTAATGGAACGCACTAATGGTTCTATTCGTCTTCTAGGCTGCCGAAAGTCTCTGTATGAACGGTCGCGCTCTCAATGAAAAGGCCATTGAGGTTTCCCCTTCCTCTAGTCGGGTGCTTGACCGCGCTGCCGAGATATTGACTCCTTTCCCTCCCAGCAAAAACCGTCCTCGTCCGGGCGACTGGACCTGCCCTTCTTGTGGCTTTTCCAACTTCCAGAGGCGGACGGCTTGCTTCCGCTGCTCCTTTCCTGCACTTAGTGCCGGCCCTCAAGGTGACATGGGCTACGGCTACGGCTACGGGCCGCCGGCCATCATGCCTCCACCTCACCACGGTGGCCATCACGGGAACATGGGCCACGGAGGAGGTCGTATGGGGGGCAGTGGAGTTGTTCCTTTCCGAGCGGGCGACTGGAAGTGTGGCAATGAGGTCTGCGGGTACCATAACTTCGCCAAGAATGTCTGTTGTCTCCGATGCGGTTCTAGCCGTGCCGGCGCCGCCGTCGTAGCCGACTCGGGCTATCCTTCACCCATGGACAGCGGCTCCAATTATGGCATGGGCTCCGGTTCAATGGGCGGAACGCCAGGTCCTGGTCCGTTTGCCTCTGCCGCCGGACCCTTTGGGGCTTCTGGTGGTTACGGCCAGCATTTCGGCGGCCCGCCTAGCACATACGCCCTGCCCTCGGGCATCGGCGGAGGCGCGGCGCCGTACCCATCCCTGAACACCCACTTCGGCCCAGCTCCTGGATCTCACTCGGCCGGACCATTCGACAGCCGTGCCGCCGAGGCCGCCTTCCAGTCGGCGAGCAACGGTCCTGCTTCGGCGGGCCCATCGAACAACTTCTATTCCTCCCAGTCCGAGAACGATCCGTTCGCCTTCCTCTCCTCCGGTATTGGTGGACTGTCTGTCAGTGGCGGAGATGCGCGCCAGAACGGCGCCGGTGCACCTCCGAGCAAGTCGCCTGCTTAAAATGTCTCCTTCCTCCAATATTCGTACTGATTACCCGGTATCCGCTCCAACTGCCACTAATTTCGGAACATATTTGGAATGTTGAGTGGAAAGGTAGATTAACGGCAGCCATACACCTTGGCGGTACTTCTCTGGACTTAAATGGCACTTTCGAGGGTGTGGGTACACTTTTGAAGATCCGGTATTAGGGGGAGTAGAGGATTATTGGCGGGGTGTTGTGTGGGACAAAAAAAAAATTTATACTGGAATGTTTGAGGGGAGATGGAAAGACAAAAAATATGGCCAATTTCTTCGAGAACGGACATGAAGGGCCTGGCTGGCTGACAGCGGGTGGCTCTCCCGAGAACCTTTTGACTCACGTTGCCCGATATACATTGTATGTTCCGACCTTGATGGGCGGACGGACTTGTACAAATGGAAGGAAATATGCTGGAGGTGGGCTTTGAACGGTGGTGCATAGCGCAGGGAGTGTAAAGGGTATATCATTTCTCGAGCCCCGAACTTATTCCCCAAAATTGTTGTATTTCATTTCTGTTATTGTCACACTTTCTTCCCATTCCTACCCATGTGTTTTCCTTTCGAAACCGTTTTTTATATCTTCTCATCCATTCGTGCTCATTATTATTTCATGAAAGACGATCTTGTTTTTGTCTCTATAGGTGGCTTTGGTGGACAAGAAGCATGGCGATCACCGGTGGCTTCGGAGCGAGGAGTCAGTCGGGTCATTAGGTTGGCTGGCTCACCGGCTCCAGGGTGGAAAAGCACCGCAGTGCGTTCCTGACTGCTCTGCCTTCGCTCAACAAACTATTATCGCATCCTTCATTGGCACGTGTCAACGACCAAGTTCATGCTGCTTCTGTTGTCTGTTGAATCACTGAGGGTAGAATGAGGTGGCGGCGGCGGCGGCGGAGATACAGGGTGACACCACATGGGACCGTCTCTTGTTTGGTGTATAAGACGCATGTCGTACTAACGAAGGTGGTAGATGTGATTCATAATCACCTCCGAAATCCTATGGTTGCATAGTAGTAGTCCAGGTCATTAAAAAAAAGAGGAAAATTATTACGTCGCCTAGGCCTTTAGCCCCCTCAAGCAAACCACTGAACCTGAGACTATAGGCGAATGCTGGTGTATCTCACAAAGCAACGGCTGATTCAAACGACCGCTGACGTGAATTGGTTCGGCTCCAGATATAGTACGCGCAGTGGCAACCCTTTATACTACTGCTCTATGCCCATATCATACTTGTTTTCCCCTTCTCCAGATTTTTCCATGCCTCCCCGGTTGCTTCCATCCCCCGCATTGCCTTGTAGAGCTTCTCGTCTTTCTAAGGCTAAGGAGCCGAAACGTGTACAGGAGAGCAGGTATGTTGCTTCTGTAATACATACATACATATATATACCAGGTGGCCAGACGTCCGTGCAGCATCCATCTAAGCGCAGTAGCCTTCATCGAAGGATAACAAACTCCTTCGGCGAGCCGGCATTGGAGGAGAGTCGTAAGTAGGAAGGTTCGCCCAAAATGAACCGGGAGGGCTAGAGGCCATGTGCAATGTTAAAAAGGCTCCAGATGTAGGACATGGCTATCAGATTTAGAGGCCTGAATCCGTACTTTTGAACCCCACGCCCAACGGGCGTTTGAGTATCCCTTCATCCCAGCCATCAACCGCATAACCTTCCAGGTCTGATTCCTCGTCTGATTCCTCGTCTGATTCCTGCGATTCCTCGCCTGCCACCCGAAATTCCTCGTCTACGTCCGCATTCTTATTGTAATATCGAGGCGCAGGCCTGGCGTCCGGAGGAAAGCCGTACGGATGTGTTGCCTCGGGCTGCAGGCCCGGCTCAGGTCTCCACAGCTCTGACAACGTCGACAAATGTGAGGTGATGGAACAGACGGAGATGGCGTCGTCACTGTCGTCTTCGTCCGGTATTCCGCTTCTAGTCTGGGCCGTATTCTTCATCTTATTCCAGTTCTCCTGCTTTTCTTTCATCCTGGATAGAGCATGGGACGGGCCCCAAGCGTATTGGCTAAGAGTCGCGGTCTCCGACTCTTCTGCACCCTTTTCTGCCTCCTTGTCAGCGTCCTTGCCGCGGCGGTCGACATACACACCCTTCGCGCGGCGATCGAGATGCTCTTCGTAGAGCTCGTCTTCACGGATAATTTTCTGGCGCTGGGCATCTGATAAGCTGTGCCAGCGATCCTTCTTGCAATGCGTCTCCGTGAATTCTCCCGTCGTGTCGATGCTACGATTCTTATATTCAGCATTGCTCATGTAGATCTCTTCTTCTGTTGGCGCTAGGTTGCGGCCTGTTGCCTGGTCCACGAAACCCCAGATGGCCAGATGTAACAGATGGGTTTCCAAACGGAGATCTCGGCGCGTAGATTCCATAGCTATGATCTGCTCTGGTCTGAGCAGGCGCGTCTTGCCCTTTCCCCAGCCTTCGAGGTAGAGCTTTCCGACCTCGGTAGCTGGCACGCTGAGGATGGGCTCATTCTGGTATTTGGCATCAGGATCGGCATCATATCGTACCTTGAGCTGCAGTAGCTCGTGTGTGGTGCGGTATCTGTGTCCGAAGAGCATCTGCCATAACGGATACCACCCTTTTTGGGCGCTGAACAGTTCGAGCAGCTCGCAGTCATTGGGCCCGTAGAGGGGGTCGTTGAAGAGCATTGCTAGCTTGACGAAGAACAGCTGGGCGTTGAGCAGGTCTTCGTCCGTGAATAAACCCGCGCTACGGGCGAAGGCAACCCGGGTCCAAGTATGGGGCACATCCATCAGAAGCCACGTCTTCAGCACAGCAACATGCGTGTTTCTTGGTGTCCTTAGGCCCGCACGTGCGAGATGGGCCAATATGTCGCAAGCCATGCTGCTGCGGTTCACAACCATCTGGAGCCACTTCAGCGATGGTGTCACGCGACCTGTTTTGGAGCTATGGGACAGGGAATCCGGAGTTCCACGTCCTACAGAGCCGGTGACGCTGGACTCGCAGTACAGTCCGTATCGGAAGATGGAGGCGGCCTCCGGTGCCATTACGCGGGCCCATGACAGGACACAGTCAACTAGATTGCCATCAACGGTGTCGTGAAAGGCACGGGAGACGCTATACAGCGTCAGGATATCGGATGGCTCAAGATGTTTCCCCAGCGCGATGACCAGGATGTGATTGCCTGAGAGTTTCGTAATCATGTTAAACCCTTCGCGCGGCGGCTTGCCTTTGCCTCTGGTCATAGCTCGTCTAACTCGATCTAGTCTTTCGGAACTTATCTTGTTGTCACTGGTTGACGAAGTAGGCGGGGTTGGAAATATCACGCCGAGCGCTGATTTCGGTGTTATCAAGCCGGATGAGTCGGAGATCTTGGTAACCCCTAGCGGCGTTGGAGTGATCGCGGATTCAATGGTTTGTATGTCATTAAACCTTTGTATACCATCAACCCCTTTGGGCATTTTGGGTATTGTTGGCAGGGTAGCCGGAACGGTGTTTGGGACGTTTCGTGAAGGGAATCCTCCGGGCCTGTACCCAATCCTCCTAAATTTCGGCATGCCCCAAGGCGGGCCGTCCTTGCAAAAGGGTGGAGTGGGTGTAACGGCGCTATAGAACACAGGCTGGCTAAAGGGTTTGTCAGGCTTGACGGGTGGCGCGCAACCTGTGATGACTTTGAGACTGAGGTCTTTGCCACGACACTTGCGCGTGGCTTGCCAAGCTGGCTTGGCCGCTGCACCGCTACCTCCGCCTTGAGATCCAGGGGTAGAAGCAGTCGCCAAGCTTGGCTCTGGTGCCAGAAGTTCAGAGTGTCCAGCGAGGCATCGTAGGGCCTTAGCGAAGTCTTCTAAATTGAGCTCAGCGAAGTCTTCAGGACTGAACTCGAAATCTTTTAGACGGAGCCAGCCGAAATCTTCTGGACGGTACTCGATAGAATGCTGCGCTGACAATTTTGTCAGCTTCCGCCTTTGGTCCCAGAAAATGCCCTCCATGATGCCCTCCATGAGGGAATCCATGTTCGACTCCGGGGTTTCATGTTGGGATCCAGCTTCATTAGACATGGCTCCCGAGAGATGCTTCAGACCAATGTTCGCTATAGATGTCCCTGTCGCGTCGACGTAGCACAGGCGCGCGTTTACGGTGTGTAGCCTGTCCTGGAGGCCGGGTATGATGCGATGAGTGGATTAGAGGTGGAATAAGGAGGATGAAATTCTTTTTGTATTTTATTTGGGTTGAGGTTTTGTGAGTAGAAGATTTGGCAGAAAACCTTTTTTTGTAGTATAAAACCCAGTGCCTAAGGTCGTTTGCTAAAAACAATAGCTACTGTAAATAACTACGGTATATACGTACTACCCCGTGACTCATTGTTGTGTAGTTTCATAGCAACCGTTCCCGCCACTCTATGTTTACCTACATGAGCATTCAGACAGTCACTTTAGTGTGGCGTTTGTCTAGGCCATGATTCGAATGCCGACCATCGATATATACGCCTGTCAGGACCGCCATAGCAGTTATCATTAGGGGAGGCCTCTCGGCGAGAGTTTACGCAAGGCCATGCCCTGCTAATATAGCCATAAGTTACGGACTCTAATTGGCCACCCTAGATACAGCCCAGCAGGAATGAAAAACTGTCACGGGATAATCGCCATGCCTACAAGTACAGGATGGCGCCTGTCACCGAAGCCTGAACCAGGAGTATACCATGCCCACGATACATTCTACTAGTACATGTACGTAGCTTTCCTTTTGAAAGTTGCCAACACTTGTCCTTGAAGCTATCGGAGTAGCTGGAATTGCTGGCCGCGACCTTATCGAGTAGGATGACGTAGAAATTTGGTGAACAGGGAATGGGCCTTTACTCTTCTATCAGCAACGCTGGCAGGTAGTGGTTTGAATCTGGTTGAGGCGCCGGACTGTTGTTGCTGAATATTTCGGGTTTCGCCTTGGGAAGAAAAATAAAGATTGCCATAGTGAAAACCGGTTGGATTAGACAAGCCAGATATATGGCTCTTTGGAATTTATTACAACTAAGATCGTTCTAAAGGTCAACAGCAGCTTGGGCGGCTGTTTTGAGTGTTATGTTGTCGAAGACATACATCCATTTACTAGTGGCATGTACCACGGGGTAGGTACATTCACCATTAAGCAGATTGTAGTAAACAAAGTCATTTTGCTGGAATCAAGGGATTCCTAGCGGGGGGGGGGGGGGGGGGGGGGGGGGCGGGGAGGGGGGAAACCACAATTGTTCGAGGCATGAATGAATGTACAGCAGCAACCTGCCCTTATTCTGGTTACGTGTTCGCTGCTACCTCTGTTTTACACTAGCACATGCACTGTTTCCCTACAACAACAGCTGGCGGGTGCACATAATAAACATACCCTGGCCAAGTAAGATACAGGTGCCTGAAGCTCGAGGCTTGAAATACGCTATGATCTAAACGTAATAGTAGAATCGGACGCTGAGTTCATCTAACATCAGTGTTATGTTGCATGGTCGGCGCGCCTCGAGATCCCCTTCCTCGGCCTCTGCCACGACCTCGCGATCGCCCCCGGCCGGAACCACGAGTGTCCAGCCCGATCGGCGGAGGTACAGCATGATACGACTGTCGTGGGTTTTCTACGGGCTCGAAAACCCCTGGGTCCTCCAGTGTCGTTTCACTATTTCCCGCGCTTGTCGGAACACCTCTCACACCCCGGCTAACCCGTCCAACCCGATGAGTCCCACCGCGACCGCGCGTCGACGTACTGCTGGTCTGGTGCTGTGTGTCTTGGCCAGATATATGTGGCTGATGTCCGTTAAGCGCAGGGCGGTATACTGCTGCGCTAGGTTGTAGGTGCGTAATACCATTTACTGCATGCAAGGCTTGGCCGCCTCGGCCGTTGCTCGCATGCCGATTATTGATACCATTGACAGCGCCTCGCCAGGTCCCTCGAAGAGGAGCTGGCCTCGTTGCGTCTTGAAGCTGACCCGGCCCACCTGGTGCTCCGTAACCCCCACTACGGAGAGGCAGCGTTGTCTGGGTAGGACGCCTCTCTAGACTTGTCTTTGAACTTGCGACGACCTGCTTATTGGTGATATTGAGCACGGAATTGGCCGAGACCGTCTGCCCCCGGAACGGGTCGCAGCGGCCGCCCAGAGTCGTACCATTCATGAAAGCATTGTCGCATAGCACATCCAGCATATGGTGATTGCCTACCGTGCTGATACCCACAACAGTTCCTCTCGAAGCGATGGGCACCTTTCCAGAGGCCTGAACATAGACGACCCGGTCACCTAAACTAAACCTTTGGTTTCCAAGTCGTTGCTCGGCATCCCTCGGATGGAGCAGCGCGGACCGTGGTACCCCCTTGAGCCTCTTACGCTCCGCCTTGGCACTGGATTCCCTCAAAGCGTCTACTGATTTCTGAAGTTCTATGACCACGTCGGAGTCTAGCTGCTCGGCGTCGAGAGGGACTCGCTCGAATTTGCTTGTCTCTACGGTCTTGAGCCACGCGCCGATTTCCTTGATCCTGGCGCTGGCAGTGCTGCTGTCTGGCCAGAGCTGCGTCTCGTCTAATTCGCTCCCCGAGGGATTTTGCATGATAGCGGCAAAGAAATCAGGGAACTTGGTCATGTATTCCACAAGTAGCCGAATGGCAGCAGGACTAAACTCCCACCCCGAACCCGACTTTCGGGAGTATCCGAGGACTTTTTGCTTCCTTGCCTCAAATTTGAGATTCAGCCCTAAATTGACTTTCATGCTACCACCTATTGTGTGGACGTAAAACGACGATGTGATCTTGCTGAGGATAAGAGGGTGAAGGCCGAGATCTCTCGCGACAGCGTAAGATGGTCGATAGCGGTTTTGCTGTTCAGCACGGCGAATTATGGGGCGCGTAAATTCTGGCTCTTTCGATGAAGGTACCGACAGTTGAATTTCGGCTCGGTTATTGCTGTGCCCGACGACCTCCAAAGGGCGCCCATAGGCATAGTCGCCGAGGAAGAAAACATGAGATCCCACAGGGAATTCTTCCTCAAACGGCACCGCAGCTCTTTCAATGAACCGTGCGTCTTCGCTTACAACCTCGTCCACGACAACCTGTGTAGCGTAATCCGTCTCCATACCTGGGATCAGCCCATACTCTTTGACGGTAGCACCCTCCTCCGTCTTGATGAGCCCCCTCAGCATATCGACATGGGTCGTCGACTCGACAGGGCCAATAATGATGCCAAGTCGTTTACTGTAGAAATTCTCGATTCGAGAAGCCTTCTTGGTCCACTCTTCAATCTCTTTGCCGGAATGATGTGTTTGAATGACTTGACCAGAGCCATCCGTTGCGACTGTGTAGTCGAAGAGCTCATCGGACACACGAACGATCTTCGCCTCCTGCAAGAAGGGGTATCCGACATAGCACCTTTGTCCTAGTTTGGCTTTCGCTAACTCTATCTTGCTGCGTAGCTCCACGTCGGCTAGAGTTACGATCATGCTCTCATTACGACTTTCTTGTTGGAAAACATTCACCCCGTGAAATCCAAGGGTAGCATTATAAGGTAATGTCGCGAGGCTGGGGAAACCTGCTAGAGCATCGACGCCTAGCTTGGCCCCATCAAGCAAGCCGACACATAGTTCCAGTCCTTCCGTGGTCGGAAGGTCAAATATGTTCTCCACGCAACGGCAGTGAGGGATGTCTGGGAAGACTCCGACCATGGACGATGGATACGTGAAGTCGATGGCGGGGTCATATGTAAATTTTAACGAGACGCCAAATGAATTGCGGGCCTTCTCTTCGGGCGTGAGAAGATCGTTCTTCGGTGCCATAGCCGACAGCAGACGCTTCTCGTCAATGAAGGGAATCTTGACAACAGCTTCCCACTCCATCTTCTTACCATTCATATCGAGTTCAAAGTCCCTCGGATAAAAATCAATAATGGGGGATTTTGCATCAGTCATAAGCTCATGGTAGACGGACGGAACGATCTTCTTGCTGCGGTCAGGCAGTACACCCATTAGTTGTTCAAATGGTCTGAAGGGTTGTCCGAGCTTGAAGTCGAGATCGGCGTTCAGCCCTTTCATGACATCTAGATTAAATTAGCAAGAAAATTATGCTGCTCGGAATGGGGCGTTGAATTACCAGAGATCATTGGGGAGTAATGATATCTGTAGAACCACGGCCAAGAAGCCACCCCCATGTAGTAGTAGTATAGCACCCATTGTAAGCCTTCCACGTAGTTCTCACAGAGTCTTGTCAACTCGACGTCCTTGGCTTCGGGAGCCCACTCAAACTTGCCTGCGTAATACTTTTCCTTCCATTCTAGGAACTTTTCCTTGTACTTCGTCTGCATGGATGCTTGGGCTTCTTGGGAAGAAAGGTCAACGACCTGGGCGTTATCGTAGCGCTTCATGACACGAAGCACGGCCAGATGCCCTTCTTCCTCTTCATCATCCTCCGCCTCACCATCCTCTGCAGCCTGCTCTGGTTTTGCAGGGAACGCCAATATCAGATTGCGGCGCCCATCGTCGTCCTCAACCGTGCGCCATTCCACGTGGAGACTGTCTGCGACGTCCTGGACAAACTTGCGATCCGCAGCGACGAGGTCATGACCGAGATCAAGAGGACTCGACTGGCGCTTGTTTATAAATTTCCGAATCTTCTTCCATATTTCTTTCTGGGAAGTAGACATGACCACCCTCCCCTTCATCTTGGTAGGCTCTTCATCGTTGGCCTCGGCTTGCTGTTTACTCTTGAGCCACTTGGAGTCGGCATATTCGTGCTCAAAAAACCGGTTCTCTTCTTTTGATAGCTCTGCTAGCAGTATTCCCAGACGGGAGAACTTGATGACGCCCCCTTCGTTGATATAACCATCGCATTGGGGAAGAACCTGTTTGTAGATGCGGAACATCGTCGCCAGTGCGCCCTCGTTGATGTGGAGGTTAGGAAGATTCGGGAGAAAATCGTTACCGATGAAGAATGCCATGAGAATAAAATCATCTATAATCCTCTCCATATCAAAAGGTACCTTCAGGGCTCCCTCCTTTTTCAAGTCCTGAAATTCCAACTCGAGATACTCGCGCACCATGCAGAGATGCAGCAAATAGAAGTTCTGGTGTTCTAGCTCCTTCGACTTCGTCTTGGAAGCGCGACCAAATGTTACTTCCTCCCGAAGCAGACAAAAATGGGGATCGTGACTCAGCAGCCCCAGCATGATAAGATCTGCATCTAAACCATATAGACAGTGGCGAACGTTGGGATGGTAACCAGGCTGTGCTTTGGCGTTCCTTATGTACTCCATGATCTTATGCTCTCCCTCGCCAGGAACCTCATGTCCGGAAAGGACGATATCGCAGCCTTGCCAGTCGCTGTCCTCGGATATCTTCTTGTTGATAAAATACTTCAGCTGGCGGGTCAGCTTAGCCATGAATTCAGTACCCGGCGTAATGCAGTTGCTGTCAAAGGGGTCATCTTTGGGCAGCTCGACGCCTTCGCGGACGGCCTTCTCACGAGCCTGTTCAACGTCGAGGGCTGTTCGGAAACGGCGGGCTCTCTGCTGATTCATCTTGGCTCGGGGGGCAACGCCGTCAATGGCCATGAAGAATAACTTTTTCGGTTTTATCTTGCCGAATAGATGTTCGATGTAGTTGAATATGCGTATAAACATCTCGTCTTCAGTGAGGCGAAACGAGGTATCATGCGAGTCTTTGTGGGTGCAGTTATGGATAATGCCGTTCATGTCCAACTGCGAAGGTCAGCGGAGAAGACAGCGGAGGGAAATAGCAGGATGGCGAACGTAAAGGTTGTCAAACTCGGGAATGCGATTCTCTGCGATGAGCTGAGAAATGGCCGGATAGCGCTCGGAGAGCCATCTGAAAAACTTGGGGACACTGGACCAGCATCAGCATCTTGTACGGCGGCACGGGCGAAGAGACTATGAGCGTACCCCATTGTGCCGACAGTCAACTATACCACAGGCTACTCGATCGATCGTTCTTTCTCCCTCGGAAGGGTTAAGGAGAAGTGAAGGCGGATATAAGGCGACGGCGACGGCGACCTAGGGTCAAGCGTATGCAGCACCACGGCAGCTTTAGGTGAAAGAAGAAGACTAAAAAATGGTGACGAGGAAGAGGGTTGGTTATGCAGTCTTCGAGTAAGCCAAAAGAGCTATACGAAACAAACGAGACAAGAACCACTATACCGACTACCGCCAAAGAAATGCATTAGGGGCGAGGCGGCACAATGGATGGGTTGACGATGATGTCTGTAGGTGATATGTCGAGGTGAAAGCAGGTGTGTACGCATGTAATTAATGTATGTACGTACATACATTGGACATGTACGGAACTGTAAGTACAGTGCACTACTTAGCTAAGCTAATCAAGGTGGAATGAATGGCCCTAGGTTAGGTAATTTTGGCGAGGAATCCTTGTCTGTGCTTTCAGTACCTTAGCTGCTTAGGTAGGTACCCTTCAACAGCCATTCTGCACCTGGCAGCTGGCAGCTTGCAGGTGGGCAGTTTGTGACGGGTTTGAAGTGGGGGACCCTGGAACTGCCTGTTTCCTTTCACCCATGCACACACATGCAGACACGCAGTCACACACAACCGTCACACCACAGTGTGAGATGGCCAAATAGACTGCCATACTAAAAGCAACCTTGGAAGGGAAATCGGGCTCTTTGCTACCTGGCTAGCTCCTTCATTTCTGCATCATTCTTAGGTATTAATATGCCTAATTCTGCCTCTCGCTATCACCTGCCCAGGTGCATATCACAACAGAATGTACATACATGTACCTTAGAGGATACAGATACGTGTACATATATGAGCTGGGTGGCTTAGGAATACTTAGGTACCTTTTAATATAAGCTACAGTGAGTGATACATGAAGGCGAGTTAGGTTTGATGCCTGACAGTGCTATTGGTTACCTAATCACTCTATTGCCTAGCTTATTTGTAGGTACTGTACTCAATTACCTACCTAAGTTAGATATATCTATACTTTATAAGTGCTCCAATTACCTTATTGGTGTCTGGAATGTCCATTCATCCTAGGTACTATTCCCTTACGGGGAAATATTCACCTAGATACCTTATATAATATCTACCTAGGCAGGTATATATATATATATATATATATATTTTCACGTGCTGCAGTATGTACCAGAGGTATTTGAATTGTAACAAAAGGCTACATGTACCTACCTAATGTCTTTGTAAAGCCCTTGGGTACTGTACCTATTTGAGTAAGGACTATGTAATAAGCTCAGACCACCTGGGCACCTTAGCTCCTACAAAGACTGGTGTAGCTCTGGTACCTACCTAAGTATATACATACCTACTTTACGCGCATCGCGTTTTGTCGCGAAATAGCTCCGAATGCCTTTTATTCCTTCCTCCAATTACACCACGACCACGATCATCACCGCCCACGTTGATGACTCTTTTGACGACTCCTAGAATATACGCCGGCACCTTTACACCTCTCCAGCCATTGCATCTGTTAGAATAGGAAGTAGATACCATCATGGCTCCTGCGCCGGTCGTCGAGGACGTCGAGAGTTAGTTTTCTCCATACGCAGATCCTATTCCGCACTGCATCATTTCCCTTGCTGACATGACACGGCGCCAGTGGACGCAGCCAATCAAGAGTATGGCGAGGATGAGGAACAGAGACTCATCAACGAAGGTACTTGGCAACAATCCGGTTCCCTTCTCTTCCTGCGGACACGGAGTTGCCTGACACTAGACAGAATACAAGACATGGAAGAAGAATTCGCCCTTCCTCTACGACATGATCCTGAGGTCAGTTTTCTGCTGAGAGCGCTGGTGTGATTTCTACTAACCAACCGAAGCACTGCCCTTACATGGCCAACCCTCACTGTCCAGTGGTTTCCCGACGTCAAGGAACCAGAAGGCAAGAACTCTCGCATCCACCGGGTGTTGATCGGAACACATACCTCTGACGAGAAGCCCAATCACGTCCAAATTGCCGAAGTCGAGATCCCCAAGTCAGTTCGCCCTAATGCGCACGACTATGATGAAGAGCGAGGCGAGATCGGCGGATATGGCAAATCCTCGACCGCTGGTGAGACGGCGGCCATGAAGTGGAACGTTGTCCAAAGGATCGACCATCCCGGCGAGGTGAACAAGGCTCGCTACTGCCCTCAGAATCCCGATCTCATCGCCACCTTGGCCGTCGATGGCAAAATCCTCATTTTCGACCGGACCAAACACAGCTTCGAGCCCAACGGCAAGGTCAACCCCCAGATTAGCCTCGAAGGTCATTCGCGAGAGGGTTTCGGTCTCAACTGGAGTCCGCATGCCGAGGGCTCCTTAGCATCGGGAAGTGAGGATCACACTGTCTGCCTCTGGTATGCTCCCCTGCCCCCTGCCCCCTGCCCCCTGCCCCCACGTCGTCTGACGGGCTGTTGACCTTGCTCACAACCCAAAACAGGGACCTCAAGTCGCTTCAGAATGGCGCCAATGTGCTCAAGCCCGCCCGCCGCTTCACTCACCACACCAATATCGTCAACGATGTCCAGTATCATCCCATCTCTAAGAACTTCATCGGCAGCGTCTCTGACGATCTGACTCTACAAATCATGGATGTGAGGCAGCCGTCGAACACCCAGTCGTCGCTGGTAGCCAAAGACGGGCACAGCGATGCGATTAACTCGCTGGCTTTTAATCCGTCGACGGAAGTCTTGGTGGCGACTGCTTCTGCCGATAAGACTATTGGTATTTGGGACCTGCGTAACGTGAAAGAAAAGGTGCATACTCTTGAGGGCCATCAGGATGCAGTCACCTCCCTCTCTTGGCACCCCGACGAGGCTGGCGTTCTTGGAAGCGCTAGCTACGACCGCCGAATCATCTTCTGGGACCTTAGTCGAGTTGGTGAGGAGCAGCAGCCCGACGACCAAGAAGATGGTCCCCCAGAGTTGTGAGTGTCTCCGGATTCCCACATACACTCATCAACTCGCTAACTTTTCGCAGATTATTCATGCATGGTGGACATACGAACCATCTCGCCGACTTCAGCTGGAATCTGAATGATCCTTGGCTGGTGGCTAGCGCTGCTGAGGATAACATGCTTCAAATCTGGAAGGTCGCTGACTCCATTGTTGGCAAAGATGAGGCCGATCTTCCATTGGATGAGCTTGGCAGGTAAAGAACAAGAGGTGGCCCATATGTATACATCCGATCCGAAAGCGAAGATGATATCCCAAGGCTACTGCTTGCTGACGCGGCGGTTTTTTTGAGTAGGATGAGAAGTATGACGAGAGTAAGGCGCAGATACCTTCATAATGTAGAGAGCCAGTCAATCTCTAAGGGTCGTCGAGAGCGTCGTTTGCTAGGGTCTGGCTAGTCGTGGGCAGAATGGAGGATGTAGATAGATACCCGCCAAATACAATGCTAGTACTCCCAGTATCAGGGACAGCATCCTGCTTATGGTTTTTGCTGAATCGTTGGGTTCACTTTGCCGGTCACTATGAGCAGCTAGGTCAAGAAGTTCTACAAGGGCAGATCTTCTCTTCACGATGAACAATGTGCTTCCAACGCTTACAGAATCCGCGAGCCATTAAGGGTAGTCGATGATATTGCTACATAACGTGGTCCTGAGGTGTGTAAGTAAACGTACGTACATACGGTAGGTGAATTTTGGCTCGCTTGTGCTACGTGCTGTAATGGCTATACATAGTACGGTATTTAGGCTTCTGATATCCTGAAGTGTAAACTGTACTATACACCGAGTCTTCGTCAAAGCTATCTCGAGAAAGCCGAGCCCTGACATATCTAGGTATTTATCGTTCTTCTGTGAGACATGCGTGTCGTAATAATGTACAGTCCGTAACTACCTATGAAATTAAATGAAATCCCGGTTCCACGTAAACGCAGAGGCTCAATAGATGCATTTGCCTTTATGTGCATAATACCGCGTCATCATTTAGGTAGGTACCTAGATAGGTACATGTACATGTACATTTTATACCAGTAATTTCCAGCCGCATGTGGCTGTCTTCCGAAATCAGCTGGACTCCATTATATTCCGTAGTTGGATGTCCATGGATGTACATCTGTACGCAGTATGCGTACGTAGGTAAGGTAGGTATTCATTAGAGAATTGCCCACACATGGATGCGTGCATGGACTGCTACCTACCTACATAGTACATACTTACTGCTTGTGGGAGACTGGAACCTAACCTACCTTACCTATCTAGAACAAGCCACCTTTACTTCGTACAGACTTGAAGTCGACAATCTGGCCAACTGGTTCTTTCTTTTCCATCGAACCTAGACTGCAGGCTCCTGTCTCCTACTTACGTGTATTTTCGTCTCTTTCTCTAAGGCTTCTATTATAGATCGCGTGCATCGTATCATTTCGAACACAGTCCGAAGTGTATTTCATCGCAAAGCTGTTCATCAAATCCATCCATCCATCTATCCGTCTATCCGTCTATCCGTCTATCCGTCTATCTATCTATCCCTGTATTGAAGGCTACATACGGTAATCTACCTCCTAAGGTACCTTCGTCTACATACATATGCAACACTTACCTAATCCTTCCCATTCAAATTTGGACCTTGGTACCCAGGTACCTACAGTTTACCTACCTACGCCATACCTACCCAAGGTCCTAGCTACCTGACACCTGGGCATACATACTGCGTACATACATCCATACTATCCATACATACCTACATACAGGCACCCTCTCACATTACAGAGCGGCGAGTCCGCTTCTGCATCAAACCTTCCACTTGGAACCCTTCCCACTTTGTATTTATTTTTCCCTTGACGCTGGTAGCTGTTGGGAATTGGGGATATGACCCTAATGCGGGAATGCCGCCCTCAACCTCCTACCGTCCGACCGAGCCGCCAGATTCTCCCGTGAACGACTCGTCAGATTCCGATGCCGACCTGGATCTCCAGGAACTAGACCCGAACACTTCGTCGCATGCCACCGGCGGAAGGCTCCTAGGACGCAACCAGGGTCCCGAACAGCGAGCCCCACGTATTGCCTTACGCAATATTCGTATGGGCAGCCTGCGGCGGCCAGGCACTCGCAGTCGCGGCTATGGCGAACTTGGTCACAACAGGGATGGAGACGAAGACGCCATGGGCCTGCTCGACGACGAGGCACAGGGACAACGGTACTCCGACGGGAGTGGCCATGCCGCCGACGATGCACCTCTCCTCGATGAACACGGCCCCCCTGCCCAGAGGCGGTCTGTTGCCGGCGACAGGCTCCCAAGCTTGGCCCGTATCGGTTCGTCCCTGAGACTGCCCAGCTTCATGTCGGGCAGCAGTGCAAACCGACCTCGTGATGATGAGGATACGGCCGACAAAGAAGACGACCCGTCGACGTCAAGAATCATCGCTGTTGGCTCGTCTCAAAGCACCCGCTACCCGCCGAATCTCGTCTCCAACGCCAAGTACACACCCTTCAGCTTCCTTCCCGTTACATTGTACAACGAATTCTCTTTCTTTTTCAATATGTATTTTTTACTTGTGGCATTATCGCAGGCTATTCCTGCCTTAAGGATCGGCTATCTAACCACCTATGTTGCCCCTCTTGCTTTTGTCCTGGTCATTACGATGGGGAAGGAGGCATACGATGACATAGAGAGGCGCCGGAGAGATAATGAAGCCAATTCCGAGGAATACGCCGTCCTCCAATTCAGAGAGCCGGGACAGCAGGACATCACCTCGCGCCCCGCTCGGAAGCTTAAGTCGTCTTCTATCCGCAAGGGCCAGCGCAAACCGTTATCTCCAAGAGACCGGCTGTCAGACATCCAGGAAGAAGAGGAACAAGCCGAGGGTCAAGGCCGAGGCCAGCCGTCGTCCTCTGTGCAAGAAATCAGCAAGAAGTCCCGGGATCTTAAAGTTGGTGATGTTCTCAAACTCAGCAAGGGTCAACGTGTTCCCGCGGATGTAGTCATCTTGAAATGTTCTGCCCCCGAAGGAACACAGGGCCAGGGCCAGAGCCAGGCCCCCGAAGGCACAGGCTCCGAGCCATTGGTAGTTGACTCCTCAGAAGGCGAGGAAAACCCGGGTGCCGCGTCATCTGCAAAGGGGAAGGAAGTCGAATCAGGCAGCCAGCATACTTCCGAGGGGGCCTTTTCCGGGGAGACTTTCATCAGGACAGATCAGCTTGACGGTGAGACAGATTGGAAACTTCGATTGGCTTCTGCTCTGACCCAAGCACTTCCTCTCGGGGAGTTTGTCCGTGTTAGAGTCACGGGCGGGAAACCCGACAAGAAGGTCAACGAGTTCGTCGGCAAAGTTGAGCTCATGCCGACGAAACACCATGTGCCGAACTACGAGTCCGACGAAGCCGACGTGGGGGAGGAAGGAGGTCGCTCTGCCCCCTTATCGATAGACAATACTGCCTGGGCCAACACCATCATCGCTTCACAGGCTACTACTGTGGCCGTCATCGTTTACTCTGGACCGCAGACCCGATCGGCGCTCTCTACGTCACCATCACGGTCGAAGACGGGCTTGCTGGAATATGAGATCAACTCTTTAACAAAAATTCTCTGCGCACTGACACTCGCGCTGTCGGTCGTTCTGGTCGCGTTGGAGGGGTTTAGTAATACCGAAGGCAATGTGTGGTACATCAAAATAATGCGATTCCTCGTTTTGTTTTCTACCATTGTGCCTATCAGCCTTCGGGTCAACCTCGACCTTGGAAAGAGTGTGTATTCATGGTTCATTCAACGGGACCCGGGCATTCCAGGCGCCGTAGTACGAACCAGCACCATCCCGGAGGACCTCGGACGGATCGAATACCTGCTCAGCGATAAGACTGGGACCTTGACCCAGAACGAGATGGAGATGAAGAAAATACACGTGGGCACTGTCTCCTACGCCAATGAGGCGATGGACGAGGTCGTAGCGTATGTGAGGCATGGTTTTGTCGGGCCGCCAAGCGAGAAGGCACTTGTCACACCCTCCTCTTCATATACCACCACAGCTGGAGTTACCGCGACTCGAACGCGGCGAGAGATCGGATCCAGAGTCCGGGATGTTGTGCTGGCTCTAGCACTTTGCCATAACGTAACGCCCACGGGGGAAGAAGAGAATGGCCAGGCGATCACCTCGTACCAGGCTTCTTCTCCAGATGAGATAGCTATTGTGCGGTGGACCGAGTCCGTCGGCCTGCGCCTCACGTACCGGGACCGAAAAGGCATGATCCTGGAGTCAACCGAGACAGGGAAGCCTGTCGTCCAGGTACGGATTCTGGATATTTTTCCGTTTACTTCCGACGGGAAGCGTATGGGTATCATTGTTCAGTTCTATGAGCAGTTACATTCTACGCCTCCCGGGCCAGACAATGGGGAGATTTGGTTCTACCAGAAGGGTGCGGATACGGTCATGGGGTCAATCGTAGCTGCAAATGACTGGTTAGACGAGGAGACCGCAAATATGGCACGGGAAGGTCTGAGGACCTTGGTGGTCGGCCGTAAAAAGTTATCGTTTGAACAATATCGTAGGTTCTCCGCCAGCTACCAGGAGGCTTCTTTGGCTATCCACAGTCGTGACGCTGGGATGCAACGTGTCGTCGCCGAGTTCCTCGAGCACGACCTGGAACTGCTAGGAGTGACTGGCGTGGAAGACAAACTGCAGAGGGACGTAAAGCCATCGTTAGAGCTACTGCGCAACGCCGGCATCAAGATCTGGATGTTGACCGGCGACAAAGTCGAGACAGCCAGGTGTGTCGCTGTCAGTTCGAAACTAGTTGCACGCGGACAATACATCTACACAGTGGCTAAGCTCAAGCGCAAAGATAACGCTCAAGATCACCTCGACTTCCTCAGGAGCAAGACCGACTCCTGCTTATTGATCGATGGCGAAAGTCTGACACTGTTCCTAACACACTTTAGAGTTGAGTTCATTTCGGTAGCAGTACAGTTGCCGACAGTCGTCGCATGCAGGTGCTCTCCGACCCAAAAGGCCGACATCGCAAAGCTCATCAAAGAATTCACGAAAAAGCGAGTTTGCTGCATTGGTGATGGCGGAAACGATGTATCGATGATCCAAGCCGCTGACGTCGGTGTTGGCATCGTCGGCAAGGAAGGCAGACAAGCTAGTCTCGCAGCGGATTTCTCTATCGAGCAATTCTGCCATCTGACCAAGCTTTTGGTCTGGCACGGTCGAAACAGCTACAAACGAAGCGCCAAGCTTGCCCAATTTGTTATTCACCGTGGGCTAATTATTGCCGTCTGTCAGACCATGTACAGCATTGCCATCAAGTTTGAGCCAGAAGGTCTTTACAAGGTATGTCGTCGCTTCTATGTATTCGTTTGTCTCACTACGCCATCTTACCACCAACAATAGGATTGGCTTCTTGTAGGGTATGCCACCGTCTACACGGCCTTGCCTGTGCTGTCCCTGGTCCTTGACAAGGACGTCGATGAAAACCTTGCCAATCTCTATCCCGAGCTCTACAAAGAACTGACATCCGGTCGTTCCCTATCGTATCGGAGTTTTTTCGTTTGGGTCTTCGTATCGATCTACCAGGGCGGCATGATCCAAGGCCTGTCACAGATTTTGACCGAAGTTGATGGCCCGAAGATGGTGGCTGTCAGCTATACTGTCCTTGTTCTCAATGAGTTGTTGATGGTTGCCATTGAGATAACTACCTGGCATCCAGTCATGATCATATGTATTGTCGGAACCTTCTTAGTCTATGTTGGCTCGATGCCATTCCTCGGTGGATATTTTGATCTCGACTTCATCCTTACCTGGTGAGTAGAACTCTACTCGCAAGAGAAACAACGTGCCAAGGTTCCCCGACTAATGTACTTATTTACAGGGGATTCCTCTGGCGTGTACTCGCCATCGGTTCGATCTCGTTGATCCCGCCGTACGCCGGAAAGTTGATTAGGAGAACAATGAAGCCGCCGTCGTACAGGAAGGTCCAAGGCATATGATATTGGGTCAGTAGAGGTGATGTGCATCGGCTAAGCGACCAAGGTATTACCTAAGGGGCAGTTGTCAGAAAATTATCAGCATGGGCATGATCAGATCGATTGTAGGCACTATGTATTCATGGCCCTAGAATGCCCTGGATTTTATTCAAATGTGAATAAATAGAACTATTAAACTGTGTACATTGTGGTTCCGAGAGAATCAGTCGCGAGCAACGAAACGGGCGAAGTGGCATACCTATATCTGTGTAATGTACTTGGGTACTTAAGGTCCTGAGAAGGTCGAAGCCCGTTCCTCTCTCTGCATGGCTTCGTCATTTTGGCTAAGCTGTTGGGTCACGGCCTACCTACATTGTCTATCTAGGTAAGATACATAGCTCGGCCCAGGCGGATATGTAAAGGGAACGAAGCACATGCATCCATTTGGTTCCGCTTACAGAGACATTCTGCCTTCCCCCTTACAGTACTAGTTGCGGGGAAAGTTGCCCACCCCAGCGGATCGTGTGCACAAAACAAACAATGTTTGCCAATGACAAATCTCCAGTGTACGCACGTACGTACATACAGGTGTATGACATGTGTATGTACGTATGTATTTTGGCAGGATATGATGCAGTGTAGCAGTCTAATGGGCGCCTTCAGATCACGAACTCCAGTATTAGCGGGTCCGACATAGCGTGGACGAACCGAGATTGCTGCAATCCGATGGCCCGTAAGGCATACAGCTTGTAGGCGAGAAAGCCGCTACTTAGGAATTTTGGCTTCTGGGGGATGAGTGGACTATTCAAGCGGGAATCCATCACGATATACCTACCTTAGGTATCTAGTTAATGTAAACCGTACCTACATGCAGACACTCATGTTGGATGTATGTAGGTAGGTCCCTAAGGTAGGCTACCTAGGTTAGGTACTTAAGTATGCAATTGGAATGCATGTTGACGTCGGCGTGCTGCGGGAGATGAGCTATGCACATGCATAGAGGAAGATACCTAGTAGGTAATGGATGTACCTAACCTCATGTGTGTATCGTACCAGCGGAAAAGCATTAGCACTGTCATCCATCGTATGTACTGCATGTATGTATGGATAATGGAAGGGAAGCGAGCGGAACTTCACTGATGGTAGCCTCCTGGACTGCGGAGAGCGAGAACATGCGAGCTAGCTATATCGGGCTTAGCGGATGTACTAGGCAAGTAACCCCCAGATACAATATCGTCATAGCTCCAGCTCCAGACCCGGCTAGTGCGAAAATTGCAGAGCAGCCCACGCAGCGACCAACCTGCCATCCGGCCGTCACGCTCATGGGATGCCACTTCCCGGGGAACGAAGATGGAGCCTGGGAGCTCCAATCCTGCAGTCCTGCCAGTCAGCCAGTCAGCCAGTGGTGTCATCTCCACCCCCAAAGTTCCAGCGTTAGGTCAGTTTGGTCCAGTGTGGCCCTACCGCTGTCTACCTTGTATGTACGGTATGTATGTACATACACACATACGTACATACATACATACATACATACATACATACATACATACATACATACATACATACATACATACATACATACATACATACATACATACATACCCCGGCATACATAGCTGCCTAGGTACATATGTAGGTAGTATACTTACCTACCTAGGTACTTGGAAGTATGTAGGTATGTATGTAGGTAGGCCAAATCTAGCAAATTTATCCTTCCTCCTCGTGCGACTTCTCTCCTCGCCAACCTCGCGAGTTCTGACAGCTTCATGTTTCTTTCTCGATGCTGACCCCTCTGGATTGGAATTAATTACTGGTGATTGAACAAGACCCGTTGGCTCTCTAAACGGTTATTCATTAATACTGCGTTGCCGGGTTAGCAAGGTAACCTTCCCCCCTCTCCCCCCCCCCAAGCTAATCAGCCCATTGTTTTGAAGTAAAGATAGATGCCTACCAACCTGAAGAACTCGTCGCTAATACTGGCCATAGGGTTGTTCCTTTTGCTATATCACTAGTAGCCTCACACTCTCTTCCTTCCCTGACTGACTGCTATCACATTTCCGTTTTATCTTTTCCATTTCCTCTTCGTTCACCATCTTGTTTGTCACCATGGCTAGTGAAAATGGGGAGAGAGCGCCTCGCGAGGTGAAAAATCACATTCTCTTCGAAGTTGCGACTGAGGTAGCACATCGTGGTATGTCTTAGAGGTCCCCGGCCCGAGCTCTCTGGAAACTAAATTGGTCCTAGTTGGTGGTATCTACTCCGTCATCAAGTCTAAGGCGCCTGTCACAACCGCCGAATATGGCGAACGGTATACCCTCATCGGTCCCCTCAACCACCAATCCGTAAGTCGCTCTCCCGTACACTACGCTGCACAAGCCTGCTTGGTAGTTCGCCTGTCTGACTGATATCGCAGGCTGCGGTCGAGGTGGAGGAACTGGAACCGAGTATTCCCGAACTCGCCAAGAGTATCGACGCTATGAAAAACCGGGGAATTGGTATTCTTTACGGGCGATGGCTCATCGAAGGCGCGCCCAGGGTGCTGCTGATCGATACCAAGACCGCGTACAAGTACATGGACGAGTGGAAGGCCGACCTCTGGAACGTGGCTAGTATCCCGTCTCCGCCTGGTGACGATGAGACGAACGAGGCAATCATCTTTGGATATTTGGTCGCTTGGTTCCTCGGAGAGTTCGTCTGCCACGAGAAGACGAAGGCGGTCATTGCTCATTTTCACGAGTGGCTTGCCGGTGTCGCTCTGCCGCTAACCAAGAAGCGTCGCATAGATGTGACAACGGTCTTCACCACGCACGCAACTCTGCTAGGTCGATATCTTTGCGCCGGTTCCGTCGATTTTTACAACAATTTACAATTCTTTGACGTGGATGCGGAGGCAGGAAAGCGTGGTATCTACCACCGATACTGTATAGAGCGCTGCGCGGCTCATTCCTGCGACGTATTTACGACTGTCTCGCACATCACAGCTTTTGAGAGCGAACACTTGCTCAAACGCAAACCGGACGGGGTGCTGCCGAACGGGCTCAATGTCACCAAATTCTCTGCCATACACGAGTTTCAAAACTTACACCAGCAGTCCAAAGAAAAGATCCACGATTTTGTCCGGGGCCACTTCTATGGCCATTATGACTTCGTACCCGAAGACACTCTTTATTTCTTCACTGCTGGTCGTTACGAATTCCGAAATAAAGGTGTCGATATGTTCATCGAGTCGCTTGCTCGGCTCAACCACCGACTGAAGAACGCCGGAAGCAAGACTACCGTCGTAGCTTTCGTCATCATGCCCGCACAAACCACCACGCTAACAGTTGAAGCCCTGAAAGGCCAAGCTGTCATCAAGTCCCTGCGCGATACCATCGATGTGATCGAGCGCGGGATCGGCCGTCGTATTTTCGAGCGGTCTTTGAAGTGGCATGACGGAGACCCGATGCCAGACGAGAAGGAGCTCATCACAAGCGCAGACCGGGTTGTCCTACGTCGTCGTCTCTTCGCCATGAAGCGGCACGGCCTCCCTCCAATTGTCACGCACAACATGATTAATGATCATGATGACCCCATCCTAAACCAGATCAGACGAGTGCAGCTTTTCAACCACCCTAATGACCGTGTTAAGATTGTCTTCCATCCCGAATTTCTGAACTCGTCCAATCCTATCCTACCTCTCGACTATGATGACTTTGTACGAGGTACAAACTTGGGAGTCTTCCCTTCTTACTACGAGCCGTGGGGCTATACACCCGCCGAATGTACGGTCATGGGTGTGCCTAGCATCACCACGAACCTCTCAGGTTTCGGTTGTTATATGGAGGAGCTGATCGAGAATTCGAGTGATTATGGCATCTACATTGTCGACCGACGTAGCAAGGGTGTCGACGACTCGGTCAATCAGCTCACCTCGCACATGTTCGATTTCTGTCAGAAGAGCCGGCGCCAACGGATCAACCAACGAAATCGGACGGAGAGACTTAGTGATCTCTTGGACTGGAAGAGAATGGGCATGGAGTACGTCAAGGCTCGACAGTTGGCACTACGACGGGCATACCCGACTTCATTCGTCGGCGACGAGGAAGAGGACTTCATCCCCGGCGTCGAGCAGAAGATCTCGCGGCCGTTCTCTGTTCCCGGTTCACCCCGTGACCGCAGCGGCATGATGACGCCAGGGGATTTCGCAAGTCTTCAAGAGGGGCGGGAAGGCTTGAGCACCGAAGACTACGTAGCATGGAAGCTGCCGTAAGTTTCCCTGATAATACGCACGGCTAGAAGGTGTAGCAATTAACGTTATCTTTAGTGAGGAAGAAGATCCGGACGAGTATCCGTTCCCGCTGACACTCAGAACAAAGAAAGCAAGCTTCTCCGGGCCGGCGTCACCTCTCGACGGTGTTCAGATAAATGGGAATCAGTAAGCAATGACGATCACGGTGTTGATGGTTAGTGTGCGACGCGACGCGACGCGACGCGATGCTGGAAACATATTTATTAAGGACGACGACTTGCTATGCTACGCTTACTTGGATGCAGACCTTGGACCATGGGATAAACAGGGCTCTCGTGGTGAGTTAGGCGATTAGGGAAGATGTTTGGTGGGATGAACAATGACGGTTGCATGGTGGATGGTGATGATGATTCTCGCAAATTGCATAGCAACGCATTGTACAGCTACCCTGCTTTGTGGCTCTTTTTGTCGGCCTTCTCTCTTCCCCGCCTCGAACATATACTCATTCTTTCCCACCCGAATATACAAAGACATCTTCCAATGGCATGTTTTTTAATATGTGCTTGTATACAAGGTGAATTACTTACTGACCCGAGCAATCAAATACTGTTATCTATCACCGATTGATGTAGCGAAATGAATGGATGCACGGTATACGCATACGTACCTAGCTATGTCAGGAGGCGAGAAGCTATCTAGGGCTGCTAGGTACGCATAATTATGTACCCAATTGAGTTTGGGTCCCAGATTAGAATTGGCAGGATTGAGAGTAATGATTGGTGGCTCAATCCAGTACGGAAGCACGTAGCGCTAACTATCTGTATACCGTACCTAAGGTAGGCTGTATGTATGTATGTATGTACATAAAATTACATGCACAGTATATATTTATACATTCTGTACATAGCATCAATGGATAATGGAAGGTAGGCATGTAGGTACTCGATGCATGTAGGTACTTCGTATGCCGATCCTTTCAGCCTTTGTTTCTCTGCTGCCCATGCTCTAAATCACGCACCCCGCAGTAACTAGATGATCCTGCTACATAGGGCTATTAATAATACTACTACTGGGGACGCAGGTTGAACTAATGCACTCCTTTCCATCACAGGCAACATTCGAACCTCCTATCTGCCAGCCTACATACCTGGACCTGGGAACCTACCTGAAGTAGGTAGCCTACCTCCTAGCCAGCTACCTGGCTACCTCCCTCCTACCTAAGGTAAGGAGCAGGAACTCGCCATTACACCGACATATCGAGACGTATCGACGACATATCGACATATCGACATATCTAATCCCGTACAACCCACACAAACCACTCCAAACAAGTCTCGCGCCCAACTACCTACATACCAACTACTCCGGTACCCATTCAACTACTGTGAATAATGCTTGTACCTGACCTTGCGATCTGAAGAGCAGCAGCCGGCCCAATATCTCACTCGCACTCGCACTCGCACTCACCCTCACCCTCACCCTCACCCTCACCCTCACCCTCGCACTCACACTTACACTTACACTCACACTTGCACGTACACTTGCACTTACACTTGCACTCGCACTCGCACTCGCACTCGCACTCGCACTTCTAGAGAGTCGCCATGAAATTCGCGGTCAGGAAGCTCTTCCGGCGCAGCAAGAAGTCGTCCGGGTCCGGGTCCGGGTCCGAGTCCAAGGCGCACTCCAAGTCGCAAAGCTACAGCCACGGCGATTTCGAGCGGGACAAATATCGCCTGTACAACGGCCACCAGCAAGACTACTACAACTACGCCGCCGAGAGGAGCAATGTCTTTGCTCCCTGGCTCGAACTACCCCCTCCCATATTAGAGAGAGTCTTCTCTTTTGTTTGTCCCCACTCGTGCGATGAGTCCTACGACACCTGCGAGCAGAGCGCCATCGAGGATGCTTGCATGCTCTGTGACCTGCGCGACCTCTCCCATGCCGGCCAGGTCTGCAAGCGCTGGAGGCAATCCGCCATCAGGTTGATGTGAGTCTTCTTGTCTTTTTGTTCTGGTGTCCCTGGCACCTATAGCCAGTTGTCTATGTATGTACCTTGGGTACCCTCGGGCTCGTCACTGACGTATGTACGTATGTACGCAGGTACCACAGCATCCGCATCGATTCTGTCCACTACTGCGAGCGCGAGATCGACCTTTCCGAGAGACGAAAGCGCCGCAGTCGCTTTGATCGTAACGGCGTCCCTGAAGACACCGCAAGCGCCCGCCTGCATTTGTTGTGCCGCGCCCTACGCGAGGACCCCACGCGTCTCGGCAAGCTTGTCCAGTATTTCAAGACCCCTTATATGTTGCGCGAGTCGAGCACCCCGACCCTCGCAAGAACCATCGCCGTGCTCCCGAACCTCCATTATGTCGACCTCCCCGAGGGCCTGTTCGCTGACGACCCTGCTTACCATACCCTCAAGCTCGAGGTCCAGGCCCGCTGTCCTGATCTTAGGAAGATGACCTATGTAGGTGGCAGCGAGCGCAGCTTGGAGGCTCTGAGCAGGGGTAACATCTGGCCAAACCTGGAGGTGCTGGAGCTGACCAGGATCAACATGGACCCGGCAACGCTGCGAAGCGTACTGGTAGTGCTCCAGAATCTGCGGGCTCTGAAGGTATCTGAATGCAGGATCTTAGATGATGATATCTTCAAGTACAACGACGTGCTACCGGCTTTTCCGCCTCTCGAGGAGCTGGTGCTGAAGGACAGCCCAAGGGTCACCTCGGATGGCTTAGTTGCCTACCTGTCCAGGGAGGACACGAAGAGCAGTCTCAAGGTGCTGTCCCTCACCAACACCGGAGTGCAACCCTCTACCCTGCACGATGTGTTGGCACATGCACCAAACCTGACGACCTTTTCCACCATCGAGCAAGTGAATTCCGCCTTCCCGTCTCACTCTGGTCCCATCCCGCCCTTGACGAACTGGTCCCTGGAGACTCTGCACTTCGAGATCACAGCGGCGGCCGCTGCTTCCTCTCCATATGCGAGCGTCACAACAGGTTACTATAACTATCTGGCCTCTTCTCTCTTTGCCGGCGGCCTGCCTCGCCTATCCGCGGTTTATGTACGCGATCAGGATTTCCCAGATATGCTTCTCGGCCTGCCACCGCCCGCTCCTGGCTTTGCGGGGGTTCCCCAACGCCCCAGCAGCTCGAGCAGTCTCTCTATGTTTAATGCGGGAGGCGGCGGGCTCCCGCCGCGCTTCAGTTCTAATAACCCCTTCGCGTCAGCGTTCAACGCACCCCGCGGTCCCGCCACGCTGTCACTTAATCAGACACTTGAGGTCTTCACAAAAGGCGAGGATGATCTCGACTGGGGAAGCACTAGGATGGACCCCTTGGATGCTTACGGTGGCCTAGGTACTGCTGGAGGGAGACGTCACGAGCGTAGTGGTAGTACCTCGAGTGCCCGCCCCTTAAGCAGCTACGGCCTTGCCGACGCGGGCGCCGGATGGCAAGCAGGGCATGGAGCTAGGAAGAGTATCATCGTCCAAGGGAACGGCACTGGCGGATTCTTGGCCGTGCCGGGCAACGCTGGCGTGGGTGGTTCTGGGCGTAGAGGAAGCGCGGCGAGCACCAGCGGTGCCAACGAGGACCTATGGCCCCGGCCAAGCAGCAGTCAAGGACCTAGGAGGGGTGATCGAGATTTATGGCGTTGAACGTCAATCCTACCCGGCATGTTGGTTGCTGGCGCCCAGCTACCGACGGTAGGCGCACCCCCTCCATGCTCGTAGCCGTCGGACCGTCAATGCTCGAGGCAACCCCGATCAACCAACCCTCGAACCGATGTGGACCGGTGTACGAAATAGATGATGAACATACGCTGGCCGTGCAGCTGAATAGGACAGGAGTATATACCATAGTTCTTGGGCATTTGGCTAGTGGATTTTCCATACTAGATGTTAGCTCAAATTGATACCCAGTTCTATAAGGGATTATTGTAGTTACTACAGCTCTAAATCTAGCTTTTTTCCAGACATGAAAACAGGTATCTGATATCTGCTGTCCTTGCTTTGTTGTCCATTGTCATTAAGACACCACAGGGGTGAAGGGAAGCTCATCTAGTCTCACTGTTGTGTCTGAAGATTAGCAGTATTAACAAACCTACGGGCATCTAAGCTAGATGGGCGATGTAATGTTCACTCTAAAGATTTTTCTTTTACATTAATTTTTTAAATAAATAAATGAAAAGAAACATCTTGTCAGCGGGTAGCCGGAAAACGTGGCTATATTTAGATAGGTATGCATCTATGCTCTTATAAGGCGTATGGTATGACTGCTACTTTGATGTGGACAAACTCTCAGACTCCATGCCTCTTCACCTCATTAGATTCTGTCACGACCCGCGACGGACTGAAATCTGAGACCAAATACTAGCGAATTTGAACATTAAACATGGCAATACGTCCGAGAAACTGAAATTATTATCATGATCAGCGGATTCTGGTAGGCACGGCAGGCTCCGTAGCCTCACGGGGAGTGTCTTAGAACGGTATCTAGGAGAGCATGTCTCAGCCTCCCTTGCTGTAAGTATGTCTTCGCAAGCTGTCTCGTTAGATAGATCCAAAGGCTAGATATACCTGGGTGTCATCTATACTCATGCGACTGCAACCGTACTCCGATACCGCACAGCTATCAAGAGGCCAGCACCGAGGTTGTTGAACGGGAGCATTTGCTCGAGCAGCAGAGGGACTTATGCTGCTGCATGGATACAGTAATTCAAACAGAGGGGTCGATATAGCTGTATACAGGTTGCGCTCTATTGCGAACACACATCATCGAATTCCATCTGTATGGCTCTCAATAGTAGTAGCAGCTCTTCTCGTTCAGGAGATCTTAGCCACAGTGAACTTGCCTTTATCACTGCCCTCGAGCTCCAGGAGGCCCCCGCTCTCCAGTTTCTTTTTCCATTTTGCGCTCTCGTCCCTCGCAAGGATCATCGTCATACGGAGAACTTCCTGGTCACTGGAGCTATGCTCATTGGTCTCGGGGTCAAGCGAAGTGAACGTCCATCGCCCGAAAGCCCAGTTTAAGATATACCTCCTAGACGGGCGCGACTCTGTGGTAGTCGGCTCGTCTTCGCCCGAGCTCCGGACGGTGGACGAGGCAGTCAGTACCGACTTTATCCTGTATACTTGGTCCTTGGGCGCCGCATTCAGCAAGGCCATCAACTTGGCGGCGTCAACAGCGGCACCTTGGGGACCTCCTGAGAGCGTGATAGATAGAACCTCAACCTCAGTCTGGTGGTCATGGCTATGGTCGTGTGAGTGGCCGCGGTGGCCGCTGTTCGGCTCCTCAGCCAAGGTCCGGGCCAGGCCGCCGTCAATGCCGAATATGACATCCACAGGCACGGTTCCTTTATCGCTCTTCACCCAGGCAATATCGAGCTCGAGGTCGCCCAAGCGGTCGAGACACTCGTCGAAGCGGCGCTCGTCGCAGGCCTCCCACTTGTTGAAGACAATAAGGTCGGTGTAGCGGGCCTGGATGCGGGCGGTGTAGCTGGTGTCCTCGTAGCCCTTCCAATTCTCGACGTCGATGACGCTGATGACACCGTCGAGGGTGTAGTGGCCCTCCTGGCGTGCTAGGCGGTTCACCTCGATGGCCAGAGTGGCCGGGAAGGCGGAGCCGGAGGTCTCGATGACGATGCGGTCGGGCCGGACGGATTCGCGCAGCTCGGCGAGGGCCACGCTCAACTGGCCGACCAGATTGCAGCAGATGCAGCCGTTCAGGAGCTCCTGGACACCGGACACGGCACTTGAGGCGGCGAGCTGCGAGTCGACTGCTACGTCGCCGAATTCGTTCTTAAGAAGGGCAAGGCGATAAGAAGGATTGACGGCGCGCAGTTGGGGGAGGAGGTTCAGGAGTAGTGTCGTCTTTCCAGAGCCCAAGAAACCGGTGATGATGGTTATAGGTATTGGAGCCATTGTCTTGCAGGCCTAGTTACCTCATAACAAGAAGGCAGAGGTAAAAGCTGCAGTGCATGTACCTTTATTCAGGCGTAGATGTATGGACGTAAGAGCGTGCAGGGCGTTTGTCGCAGCCTTGAAGGGACTGGAGGGACTGGAGGGACTGGAGGGACTGGAGGGACTGGAGGGACTGGAGGGACTGGAGGGGTCAGAGAGGAATTTCAAGACACCTGCAAACTATGTACCTTACATACACTAATAATTATGATGACCTCGAGTATGTAACCACTATGTATGTACATACATACATACATACATACATACATACATACATACATGCATACATACATACATGCATACATGCATACTTGGAACTCAGGGGTGAGGGCTGCCACTTACTTATATACATTTGTACTTACCTTCAAATCGTACGTTCTTCCTGTTCGCCGGTATGAGGGAATTAACAATTGTGTGTTATCTACGCAGAAGTAGGCTGATACCTAACTTAAGTGGTGATAAGGGCCAATCGGATACTTGCAGCAGCTACATATAATGTATATGTTAGTTACTATGTACACTTCACATTAAACAGGCTTGTTTCCATGGTGAGCTGAGCAGATAGGACGTTCCTGAGGCTATATTCCAGTACAGCATGTACATGTCTATAAGTATGCATATGCTGCACGTATGTAGGTACCTTATGTATGTACGCTATCATGTATGTACGTACGGTACTGGTAGCTGGGCTCTCTTACTTAGCGGGCTTGGCTGACTATGATGCAAGTTATGATGTCAGACCTCGCATCCTACAATTTTCAGCACACATTGATGAGCTCACCTGTAAACTTGTTGTACATTTATCCATGAATCTCGCATCACTCTCTCATCTTCCTTAGTGATTGACCAACTCAGTGACTGTTATCTAGGTAGCTCGATGCCTCCCTTTACACAGCCGCCCAACGAGCCTCGAAATGAGATGAGCTTCAAGGCACAACTTGACCAAGCTGCTCGTGACGCCCGCAACCTGAACGATAGAGGAACCGGCCAGTCAAGCCTAGCCAACAAGAGTAAGACGCCTTTCAACTATATGTATATCTCTGCTTTGGGACTAACATCAGGTTAAGTTACCGAATACCTACCGGCCGCTACCAACTTACTCGGTACGGGCAGCCAGAAGAAGCCCGAGGAGAGATCATCTAGGTACATTCCGGGGCCCCCTGACCGTCCACACCATGACGAGCATATTGAGGAGTTTGTGAGAGACCAGCACCGAAGCAGGAGACAGGACGGGAGTCTGGTGGCCTGACTATAAAATGCCATGCCTTTCGGTAATCCAAGCCAATCAAAATCGAATCTTTGTTAGTTTTCTTGCGTATAGAAGAGAGTATCTCAGTTCAAGTGAATCGTGAAAAGGCGCATCTACCCGCGACTTAGGTCTGCACTAGTGTGGTGATAAGCTTTACCTATCGTCAACATGTTCGAAACTCGGGTCTCACGTATTGATTTAATATCGATCATAGAACCATGATCGTAATTATATTTGCTGTGTCAAGTCTTCTGATGTTCATCATACCCGGCCCAACAGTTTCAGTGGAGGACGGGCTTCGCGTGCTCAAATTACTTCAATCTCTTCAACTTGTGGTTTCAGTCATATTAAATCCTCCACGCCTCATATAGATGTGCAGTTGGGCAACCCAGCTTGAAAAACGTCCGACTGTTTTACATACAAGGGCAAGTAGTCCTGTGTCGAGAAATTCGAAGTGATGTAGTAATCAACATCGTTAGAGCTATAGCCGGACCCCAGAATAGCAAGAACGTCGCTTTCGATGCTATACAATGGTTAAATTCAACTCACGCTCCCGCATCTCTCGGACGGTAGATGGGGGGCTTACAAGTCAACGAACACGACATCAACCAGGTCTGCTCGACCACTGTCATCAAAGCCAGCCTCACCTTGGAAAAAGTCAGGGATATCATAGTGAGGAATGCTGGAGTGCGCAATGTCGTCGCCATCAGTACCGAAATCATCGCTAGTCGTGTAGCCAGGGGTCAAGTCCACAGTCTGGCGTCTCGTTACACCCAGATGCGTGTGTGCGGCTCCTTCACGCTTCAGCTCAGAGTGAGGTGCAGTCAAGGGGTCGACACAGATATCACGCTCTATCGGCACGTAGCCGAAGTCGCGCTTCTGGCTAGCTCCCGCATTGTTCAGCGAGTCAAGCAGTTTGCTAGCTATATCGTAGGGTACTTGGGGGATATACAAGAAAATGTCGCGAAACGGTGACACGATGAAGCTATCACTGTGTACAGTCGCAAAATTAGTAGGTGGCTCTTTTGGGCAATATAGGGAGTTATAGACTCTCTCTTGCGAGTTCCAGCTCACATCCCATATGGATGGAGTTATCTCCCGAGACAGGCCACAGTATAAAAGCAACAATATAGGATCACGTACTCGTAAGTAAAAGGCCCTTTATACATATCAAACCGAACGCTTCCCGTGTTCGCGATAACGTAGCGCGGCGTGTCTTTATGTGACTCGTTGACGACGACCTCGGCCAGTGCATCCGACAGCAAAGGGAAGATATTGTTAGAACTATTGAATGGCACGCAACTAATACAATAATCCTATACCACAATGTTCAGTTCAAAAACGTGCCAAACTTATAATGATTATTCTAGGTATTGGGGGGCTCGAGAAGCAGAGGAAAAGCTCTGCTTGTGATCCTCGATAAAAACATCGCATGAGTTGGGTTGAAAAGGGGGAAGGGTAGGCGTGACTGACCTGTGGCACGCATCCGTAAACATCGCCCAACTTAAGCTGCTCCCTGTACTTCGTGATATCAGCCGTAGTCGCAAGGCCGTTGTCGTAGTCAAATTTTTTGTCGTACCAAGTAGCAGCGTGATACTCGAAAGTCCGACGGCTCCAATCAAGATAGCGGCGAGAGTACACGAACGATGAGGTCGAATTCTGCGTCGCTTTTCGGGTTGGGTTAGGGACTCCAGCAGGGTTGGGGAGAATGCCGCTGTAACCGCTGTTGTTACTGCTGAACCCAGATATTGAGAGCCAGCCAAGAGTTTCGCAATATCGGCCTAGCTGTATGTTAGGATCTAAGTCTGCAAACACCGACAACGTATATGCAAGTCACCTGATTCGAGAGACGTAGAGCTAGAGTCTAGGACTGCAAAGTCCCGGATGTGGCTGTGACCACCTACGTTACTATCAGTGTTTGTCACGGAGCTCGGAAGACATGAACCAAACCGAGGAATTGGATAGGAGTGTCGGGATGCGCGGCACGAATTGCATCGAACACAACCCCGAATGTGCTGCCCGAGTCACTTGGCCGCGCAGGATTGTGGCCCAGGACAACGAACACATCGACTGCGTCAGGGGTGTTGACTGCATCCAAAAACCATTGCTGTGTCACCATAGTCTTTGCCGGGATGACTTTGGTGATGTTCGTGTTGCCTGCCAGACGTTAACATTTTGAAGATGGTACCTGAGGACATAGCGCTTGGTACCTGTGAAGTCGAATAATACGCCGAAAGCCATGATTCGGAGGCCATGGTCGGTGGTGAAATACCTTTGAGTCTGACCAATATATTGCCACTGCCCGGTCTCCTGGTTTATGATCTGGACGTTTGAGGTGAGATATTTGTCGCCCCAGTATGTTGAAATCTCATTTAAAGTCTGATTAGCAACATCGGCAAGGTACAACTCGTGATTTCCAATGGTCAGTAAATCATATTCGACCCGGTCGAAGATGGTCATCGAGATTTCGCCATCTGGTGTAGTAGCATCACTCAAGCCGGCCCCGTCGTGTAAGTCGCCTGCATTGTAGATTCTAAGCCTGGTGTTGAGCTGGTACCATGAGTTGAAGGGACTAACCAGTGTCCACCAGAAGAAGATCAACACCCATGTTGCCGGCCTGATGTTTGAAGTGAGTTGAGAAGGTAACGAAATCACCCCAGTCAGCTCCATAGTTGGCTTCTTTTAGGTGTCCCTCTAGCCAGCCATGGGTGTCGGTCTGTGTCTCGATTAGCAAAATGCCTGGCCGGCGTCATAACATGGTATTTACAGTATGGAGAAAGTTGAGCTGGCCCCATTCCAATGCTCTCGAGGGTCCGCTGGTAGCATTGAGTGCGCCTGGCTGCATTCGTTTGACATGTCGAACGTGCTCGATGAGGTTTGTCGGGCCATAGCAACCAGAGCAAGCCAGAGAGTAGCGAATGACAAGTAAGGCTAGAGCTAAGATGCTGTTGAAGCGCTGCATCTTGGAGAGCCTCATCTAAGCTAGAAAAGCTGAATAGATGTGAGAAAGCTTGACAGGGTAAGACTTTGGAAGTTCAACTATTGGGTAGCTTACATGCGCAATGCAGGCTTATATTAGTACGTCTTCCATGCAGGTATTATCAGAAGTTGGCTTAGACATACCTAATCTACATGTAGATCGATGCCGAGTTACCCTATCTACCAGGTACCTAGCTAATGGGGGGTTCTACATGGATGGTGACGGGAATAACGCAGGGCTTTCGCACGTGCTTAGGTGACGGCGACTTTCCTAATTCAGTAGGTCACTTTCGAGTCGCTTCATCAGAAGTCAAACTTGTTTATAATTTGTTCGTTTAGTTGTGGTATTAACGTTGTCGTCTTCTTTGTCCCCTTCCTCCCTATTATATATTATCCACGAGAGGAAGTACATAGTCCCGCCACACTACTTGTGACTTGAACTTGGTTGCGTGGCTTATGGCAGCAGGTGTGAATTCTCAGCTCTTGTTTATGAAGGCCGACGACAACAATTCCACGACGCCTTTGTCTTTCCATGGAAAGCTCTTTAGATACAAGATATAGAAAGGACGAAGAACGACTTGTTCTACATCTTGGGGTTTGAGTGAGTAGCAGCAAAAGTTTCAGACACAGTGGGACGTACAATACAAGAGCAATTTGATTATACTCGTCACCAGAGGGCGAAATAACGAGCAGCATCGATATACCAAACTACATGAGAAAAGGGCATCCCTCATATTGACGTATGTATACGTCTTATCTCTAGTAGATGGTACACATATATACTTATACATGTCTCAGCCGATATTTTCATCTGCTAGTCATAAGCCCCCGGGGTACCACGATACACCCGGGAAACGTAACGAATATACTGTAGTAACCATATTATACGTTTGAATACAATAACATCGAAGTTACCTACTATTGTTTGCTAATAACAAGTTTTACGCATGGCTGATGTAGATTAGTTACATTACACATAGGAAACTTGAAAATTGTATAGAACCAGTTGACACTCTCCGCAATCGTTATATAGTATAAATCGAGGGGGCTTTAAGTAATATCTCTGAAATCATAGTGGGTAGGTGAATTACTCGTTCGAATGTAAACAGTTGGGTTACTTAAGTGCTCGCCAGGCAATACTGCCATGTGCTAGAAAAAAACCCAGTGTATTTGTTAAATGTGCTATGTCAATGTGCTTCCATCGAAATCCTCAAACACGATGTAAGGGTCGAGCTATCTACTCCTGACATACATCGATACTTCACTACATGTCGATGACCATCAAAACCAGACTGTGTTTGAACTTTGAAACTTGTGTGTAAATTAATGCCAGCAAATGCGTAAAAACAAAGCCAACCAGCCACAGATCTGCCTCTATAGGTCAAATCTGTGGCGGCTTCTATGATTATCAAAAGGCACTAAATATATGAAAAGGCACGTAAAGTCATGAACCAACGCCCAAGAAATATCAACCAACACTTCAAGCCGGTACCACAGCCACAATCCAAGGTGACATCCCTATTGCCAAAATACTGAAGCATATCGTGCTTATAGAAGGAAGAAGTGTCCAGCTACCAAAGCCAGACCAGAAAAGAGGACCAAACCTCCACCGAGCGATGTTGCACCAGCGGTAACAGGGACGACGGGTGGGTTGCTAGAAGTGCTGTTGCTGCCGGCACCTCCCACTCCGCTCTCTCCATTTGCGCCGCTTCCTTCTGTTGAGTTGGATGAGCCTGAGCTGGGAGAACCCGCGCCGGGCGATCCTGACGAGCCGCTTGATGCAGATGAACCGCTCGACGCAGAGGAGCCGCTGGATGCAGATGAGCCGCTGTTAGCAGAGGAGCCGCTGTTGGCAGAGGAGTCACTTGATGCAGAAGAACCGCTCGAAGCGTATGCACCGCTCGAGGCAGATGAACCGCTTGAACCAGGTGCGCCTGAGCCAGGTGCGCCGCTTGACCCGGAGCCAGAGGCATTGGAACCAGATGAACCTGAACCAGACGCGCCAGAGCCAGACGAGCTAGAGCTAGAAGAACTGGAGCTAGACGAGCTGGAGCCGGAAGAGCCAGAAGCTCCGCTAGATCCGCTTCCGTTCTTTCCGCCGGCAGCTCCTCCGGTGGGTTGAGCGCCGTTGCCACCCTGGGCCGGGGCGGGAGCTGGCGAAGCAGTGATGGTAGCAGTGATGGTAGCAGTGACCCCGTTGCCGTTGATGGCCACCATCGGCGGCGCACCAGTGGGCTGAGCGCCAGGGCAGGTGATTTCAATCTCCTTGGGGTTGCAGCTGGGGCAGGAAACAGTGGTGACGACGAACCCTGGAGGGAGGGTGGGAGTCACGTAGTCGGCCGGGTTGCCGGCGCACGTTTCCGTGATGGTGTACGTGGCCATCCATGAGCTCGTCTCGCAGGCGGCCGGCAGGATCTTCTCGTAGACAGTTGTGTACAAGGTCTGCGTCGCTGGGGGCGCAGTGCATGAATAAAATGCAGAAGTAGAAGTTCCGTTGATCAACGACATTTTTGATGCTTTGGTGTTATTATATCGTGAGTAGGTGTAATGTTATTGATACCCTTCTCGGAATCGATAGTCGTCTATCTGTGAGCAAAGAGCAAGCGAGTGTATACTTGGTGTATGAAATGAATGTGGTAGCCGACTGGCTGTTAACGAATGACTTCTTAAGATGGTTGGAAGAGAACGACTAATGATGCTTCTGGGAAGATGAGTACTGAAAACAGCAGGAGCTGCACCAGCTTTATAACGAAGACGGAACATAGTATCGCAAATACAAACGCCAGCGATGTCTTGGATTGGGAGTCCGGAACCACAACATAGGCACGCCACAGTTGCTGTCGAGGACGAATCGCATAGCGGAAGAATGGCACAGGATTACGAGGCATTCCTATACACAGAAGTTCAGAAGCTCAACTGTGCTTTCGGAATCCAGCAGGAAATGAAAGACTGAGGACAAGGCCGAGAGCAAGATATTCAAGACATTGGGTGAGACCTGCCATGCTCCCTCGCAAGCCGTGTTTTGTTTCTGCATCGATTTTGACATTAACATTGACAATTAATTTACAGCCCATGTGCTCACCAGGCCAAAGAAGAGAGATATGTCACTGGCGTATAATAACGGAGTAGTTACTGTGCACTTATTGAAACCCCGAGGCGAGCAGCGAGATAGCATCTAGATAGCAGTGACAGCGAGTAACCGTACAGTCACTCGATAGAAGTGCAAACAAATGCACCTTGAGGCGTAAGACAGACCAGTAATCCCACACGTGCCCGGCTTGCTGGAGATTGGCATGTCACTGGCTTGGCTTGGCACGCACAAGACTCAGAATACACGCGACTTTTCTACTTATTTGCAAACTGTATGTATCCTCGGTTTTCGACATCTCCCGCACACAGTGATAATATGTTCGGGAAACTTCCTAATAAGGAGCTTTCATCTCCAGAGTGGTTCTCAATAAATTGAGAATGGCAACTCGTCACTGTATAGATGTCGAGGTGACGGTCGTGGCTACTCTGTGAATACTTTTTGATCTGAGGAGGAAAAAGAGAAAAGAAGGAGGAAAGTTTTGCAGGCCGAAAATGCATTTATTCTCATTTCAGTGGGGCAGCCATCCATCCATTATCCGACAATCCCGATATACTAGTCAGCAGGATAAGTCAATATCTCCTAAACGAATACTGATCCGTGGATGATAAACAGATAAGTATGCATTCTCTAACAACTTTGTTTACCACTGCAAGTATGTCTCTCGTTCCCGAGCAAAGACATGCGAGTCCTGGTTATCCCAATAACAACACGACCATTTGATCTCTTTAAAAGCTTGAAGGGAGACATGATATGACGGTGATTAGACATATAGTATATACTCTGCCACTTGTAGGCAAGGTCTACGCTTTAGGTACTCTATGTATATGGCTATGCATGCATATAGGCATATGTATCCATGTGTGTGACCTCTGGACATCTATGTACATGTATGTACCTAGGTACCTAAGCTCGATGCATCTGATAGATTACGTAATTGATCCGGTTCGGAGGGGCAAAGGTCCGTTCGTACAAGGCGCCTACCTTTACATACCCGTGGACCTAGGGCTGCTAGGTACAGTTTATTTTACATGTAGTAGCCATCTGCAATTGGATCCAGCTAATCTCAACTGCAATCTATCTTCTGGGTGTGCACGCCCACTCTTGGAAGATGCCAGCAGATGACTACACGTCTGCCCGCGGAGGCGGTGCTCTTAAGTTGAAAGGCGGAAAGGTCAACAAGACCAAAAAGAAGAAGAAGAGCAGCAATAAGGTAGCCAGCCTTGAGCACTCCCTTTCCGCAAGTGGCGACGATTCTACCACCAAGGAGATCGTACAGAAACCGCGAGACGACGAAAGAGTCAGACACAGTCGCGACAAATCCGACCAGGAAGAAGACGTCAACGAACAGAAGACAGAGGCCGAGCGGCGGCATGAGGAGGCCAACAGGAAGAAGGTGCGTACTTGTGCCGCTGCAGTGAGCCATAGCATCAACTATGGCAACCACTGTATCTCCCGGGGGCTAATCGAGGTGCTGACGGTATTTTGTTACGAACCCCAGATGCTCAAGATGCTCGAAGACCCGAAAACGTCTGCCGAGTTTCGCAAGACCCACAAGGAGAGAGTCGAGGGCTTGAATACGTATCTCTCCAAGTTGAGCGAGCACCATGACATGCCCAAGATCGGCCCTGGATAAATATGGCGAGTAGACATAATACAACAGTATAATTAAGAGAGTGTGCCAGTAAGAGGGTTTAGTTCTGCTACATTGCAAGGTTCTACCCCGTCCGGCGTTCTAGGGTTGTGTGTAGCTGTCTTCAATCTAAATCTAGCAAAATATATATCCGTGGTTTGTTTTGCGCTCTACAAATTAGCTTCATGCTGTACATATAAACTCCCACAAGAATTGGTCGAACGGTATTCTGGCCCCAGGGTTAGGTTAGGTAGCCTTCGCATGAGATGCATATGCAGCGCTAATCTAGGTTCAACTGCCATTCTGAAAGTTAAACCAACTAGCGTCAGCTAAAGGGTGATAGATATTGTACTTAGGGTGTCTACATACACCAATGAACCTAATTATTACCTTGTCTAAGCGGACTAATTAAACGACTGCACAGTATTTTCAAGTTTGAAGTTGAGGGTCACAATATGACTCATGGGAGGTAGCATCTAGGCTATCTTCTATTGGTATTGTTGTGTTCATCCTTGTGTATTATTTGCAGCTACCAAGTTAGGAAGCATAGTCTACCGTTGCTTTCTGCGCCGATACGCAGACATTCGAATGTTGTCGTCAACTTCATGAATAGTAGAAAGTCCCCTGTCAGCAGAGCTGACACTTTCCTGTGCCGAATTTTGGTCTGTAAAGATTCGAAGGAATGTAGATGCCATTATATGCCCCAAATACGCAAACCAGCGCCGATGGATAAATGCTCCCGCTGTGATGTAAATCAACGCTAAAACTCTAGATTGAGATGAAATTGGAAATATTCAGCGTGGTGAGCGCTAAACCAAGAGTGCCCCGCCAACCACTGCGCCGACCATGATGTCCATTACTGGATTTCTAGCCAGACGAATGGCAAGGCCGGTTTGCAAACTTCCAGGTGCAGTGTCTGTCGTGCTCGCCTGCTGAGCTCCGCCGTTAGTCACAACTTCGACTGACGTAATCGTTGTTTGGGCGCCCCCGGGTAGTGTCGAAATGAACGTCGAAGTCCTCGGAGGCGGTGTAGAAGTAGTACTCGGCGGACTGCTCGAGGTTGCCAAAGTTGTGTCTAGATATACGGTCAGTAAGGTATGCGATATATAACCAGGGTATTTCATAGGTTTAAAGAGATCATGTAATCAATAAATAAAAATTCATGCCAAAGGGACACTGGGCTAGAATTATTGGGAAAACGTGAAGGAAATAGCAACATAGCAACCCTACGTACCCTCAGAAGTAAAAGACGACGAGGATACGGGAATAGAAGGGTTCGAAGAAGTAAGAGATGCAGACGTTGTAGCTTCAACAGACGTGACCGGCAAAGACATAGAGCTTGAAGACTCGGCGGACGTACCAGTTGTACTTGTTACGTCGGTTGGCAATGAAGCTGACGCTGAAGCCGACGCTGAAGTTTGGTCAGAAGTTGTCCCAGAAGTAGGCTCAGAAGTTGGCGAAGTTGCCGCTGTCGTGGTTTCTGTAGTTGTGACCTGCGTAGTAGATGGCGTCACTGCGGCTGTTGTGGTCTCTTCAGTTGAAGTTGGAGCTGCGGAGGTGGTCCCAGAAGGTGCTTGAGTTGTGGTAGTGTCTCCCTGAACGGTTGTGGTGGTGGCGGCACCGGTGTCAGTCGTTGCCGTGGTAGCCGTGGTTGTATCGTTCCCCTGCCTTTTTGCCAACTGGACGATAGAGGTAGCAAGTTCAGGGTCATTGGCATGAACGGCCTCTATCGCAGCATTATCAGAGTCGAAGACGCCGTGCCTGTAGGTACTGGGGAAATAGGCATGAAGGAATTCGTGCAGAGCCTGGGGCGAAGCTGAGCTCAGCAGCCGAGAGAAAGTCGAATCGTCGTGATCCGCGGTATCCTCAGCTTCGTTCCCAGCAGCATCCTTGCCGGGACAAGGCTGTTCCTTGGAGAAGATGGCATTTGCAAACCCAGCCGTGACGAGGAGGCAGACGAGCAGGGTGAAGACGAAGTTCCGAGCCGAAGGCATCTTGTCCACCGCACGATGACGATGACGATGAGCCGTGTGAGTCGAAGCCGTCTTTTCACCCAACAGGCCCGTTCGAGAATGTTCGGAAGCCATATTGGAAAGAATCAATTGGCGAACACTGCGTTTATAGGAAGTGGTTCAAGCCGAGGACCGACAGAGGCATGTACCTAACGCAGACTACTGCAAGGACGATGGGGCGCTGAGAAGACTTGGGAACGACGACTACCTAAATCGACGCACACTGTTGCATCATAGCTGCGAGGTAAGCTCGTAGTGTACAGGATATCGACTGAGGGTTGAAGCCGGGGAATGATATAACGAGGAGCCAACGTGGGCTGCCTGGGTGCGTGGACAGCACGTCAATAGCTGCTCTTGTCAAGCTGAGGGCAACAGCGTTTATCCTGGCAGGCTGGGACTGGGAGACCCGTAGCTCTAGTCTACCAACTTGCCGGATAGTACAGAATACAACCAATGATACCGGTAGATAGGTACGAGCTTTCGAAACTGGTGTGGGCACTGTATCTTGGTGGCGAAAGGCAGCGGACGGAAGCCGGGCTGCTAGGCATGTATTGTTGCTTACACGGACTCAGTTCTGGGATATAATAGCCAACCGTTATGAGATTCTATTATTGGAACTTTGAATTTGATAATCAATACCGGTAGGGTAAAATCTCGCAACCCAGCGTGTTAGTATGCGTAGGTACTTTGTAATTCTTTCGCAGGCATCGTAATCTGTGTCGGGCCAGCATGACAATACATGAGAGAATAATGGAGTCCCTGTACCGCCCAGCCTCCCAACAACCACTGAGCCAGGTCAGACCAGCCAGCAGCAGCAGCAGCAGCAGCAAAACAGTCTCTCGCCTTCCACAAGCTGTGCCCCCCACTGGTGGAACGAGGACCAGCCTGTTAGAGCCTGGGGGCTTAGCTAATAGTGACAAGGGTTTTTCTTCTTCTTTGCTTCTAGATAGTCTCCTACATGTACCCGCTCTGCCGCTCAGCCGCTGCGTCTTGTCGGAGAATAAACCCAAGGAATTAATTCTATATAGTAGACTATATGGACCGGGATCAAGCTCCATGAAACCCGTCACAGTTGTCAACTGGAGCATTGCAATAATTTTCTGCCCCTTCTCTACATAGTATTATGGGTAATTTTTTGACTCTTGGCAAGTATACGCCCAGAGGCTAGGGATACGGACCACGGAAAATGATTTTTATGGGGGAATATCTCCCTCAAAAATCGGAAGTATCTTTTCTAATCCTAGGTTGCGTTAAGCCTCCTTTGGTATGGCGGCGACGTTAGCGTTCTCCACGGGTACGCGAGCAGGGTGCAAAAAATTATGCTCGCAACTGCGTAGTCTAGATGATATAATGACTGGCGGCTTGGACTTTCTTAACACCTCAATGTAAAAATCCTGCAGACGGAATCATCAACAACATAATAATTCCCTTGTAAACTTTGGTGACGTCGCCTCCGGTCAGAATACGAGATTTTGCCGTTACTCATCGACCCCACTTAGATACCGCCCTGTTTGACTGATAGATACGATACATACGGTACATATGTATCCGTACAAATGAATGTCTAACTCGTATTTATGTCACCGCCCAGTGCAAAAATCCCACACTCGAAGTGATTGACAGTGCCAGATGGTACAAATGTAGAGACTCGAGAAGCAAAGCTCTAGCCAGTTCAGTCTCAGCTAACTTGATCACTGACACTTTATGTATAAGAGGTGGTGAGTAGGGACTATATGTAGCGAGATGTATTTAAGATGAGCGCCCATTTCATATATTTGCACTGTCACTACTTCTCATTAAGCATTGGCGACTATATCTGTTATTCTTTGGTCCTCATCTCAATTCTCTGACATAATATCTAGATCTCCCTTGCTGCGACCACTTAACCAAGTAGGCTATTTCAACTCGGCGTCCGTATTCAGGAATGGGCGGCGGTGGCGGCAGAGCGTGCGAAAAGTCTGTCTCCCCCATCTTCCTCATCTTCGTAATTGTACTTATAGATGCATATAACGTGTGCATATTCCGCAATCCTGATCAAATGTGTTACATAGGAGGCATGTACCTAGGTAGGCCTATGGTTGAAATCAGAGCAGGCCAGGTCACTTCGCAGCATACATAAGGTAGTACCCATTGATGCAAACACAACCGTTGATTGTTACGTTTGTGGCAAAATATAATGATTATAACATTGTGAATGTCTTTCTTTCTTAGGATCTCTCTTTCCTGTCAATCCCAGGGGGAAACTTTATATGCTGATTGGCTGAGCATAACTTCACTCCAGTAGATAAGTACCTAGTCAAGCTTGATTGCTAGGTCAAGTTGACGCTGCGAGAGCCGAATGCTGTGATTCTCGAGGAAGCGAATGTTGAATAGCGTGCTGGGTTTTGAATGGATGAGTGCGATAAGGTTGCATCCAAGAGGATATGAACAATTGTATTGGATATATTTAGTGAGATATCGCGTTTCATCCTGCGCCGTTGTTCTATGATTGGGCCAGTGGTCTCATTAGCCAGCTCTGTGACGCTTCAAACCCTCCTGTCGGTGCAGATCTTTTGGCACATGCATACTACTACCCACTGTATGTATGTATGTATGTATGTATAATCTGTCAGTCCGTTCATCAGCCCACTTACATGGCGACAGCTACCCGTAGCTGTGGCTGAGTGTATACGTGTAAAGCGAGTTAGGCTCGATTTCCAACAGCGCTATTGGCATTCTCTCTATTAGCTCATTTGGTCCTGTGGGTCATATTATAACCTTTGTTTTGAAATATGTGAACAGTTATTAACACTCACATGCTTAAGATTTTACGTTGGCAACATTTATGTTTTAACTATAGATATGTTATATAATTGGGATTCATACCTTTGCATTTTGTTCAAGCTTTGCTGGTTTCTCCGTGGTGTTAGGGGTCTATAATGTAAGTCTTATTAGGACAATGTGTTCCAAGTTCACATTTCTTACGTTAGGTCTCTCATCCATTATCTTCCAGGCTTACTTGATTAACTGCCTAGGTATTGATGAGCTTCATGTTGTAAGACCTCGCCCTATCACCATAACCATAGGTACCTTTAGCCTGCCCAGCTGCCTGGGTACTCAGCTACTATGCAGTGTATGTACTCCATGTAAAGTACGTACCTAGGTAGTTCTTAATTGGAACCAGCTAATTCATTAGAGGCTAGCGTTATTTACGGTAGGTACCTATGTAGCATCCCCGGGCATGTATAGTAGCACAGCTCGCAGCTAGCATAGATACATCCATCCATACAACCAAGCAGGTACCTTGCTGGGCTGACGACGCAAGATTGAAACCGACCATCCTTACTGCCTACAACCATACAACCTTACACATGTGAATATTCACCCTTAACGCATCCAACGTCCCATAACTATCACCGTTCAACTCGAGATCAGCTGCCTATATCCCCCCCATCATACATACATCCGATTCCCGCGATCATCGCACATCACCCGACATCATCATTGGCCATCACTGGTCTTGAAAAACCAACAAGGGGAAAAAATGACGTGACGGGACCTTGAGCGAATTGTGCCCCATCAACTTCCAAGCTTCCAAGGTTCAACTCCCGAGGTTCAACCTCCAAGCTTCTCAACTTCGTGCGCCGAAGGTGCTATTCGCGAAGCCTGCAGGTCTCGAGAATGCCTGAGCACCTCGAACCTTCCGATCCACCGCACGAACGAGATGCATTGAGCCTGCTCTCGCGATCTCCCCATCCCTACCATCGCCAGAACTTCGAGCTGCTCCACCCCTCTGACAGTTTCACCTCTAAACCATTCCCGTTGCCGTTCCCGAGCGCTTCAAGAGAACCCACTACGAGCAGCGACAGCGGCACCGAGGCCGATGATGAACACTTCCTCAAGGGTCTGCCGGCTCCCAGAAGGCTGCACAAGGGCTTACGCGGACGGAACGAGGTGCTGTCCGGCACTTCCACTCCAATTCCTTCGCCTGCCCTTCTCGAGGAAGAAGGGAGAAAGCTGTCGTTTACTTCAAAGACAGAGGCCCCCCTGGGCAAAGAACTACGGAGCCCTGCTGATAGGTTGAGGAGGAGGAAGGAGGCCATTCGTCGTCTCTCCGAATTGCTCATCATATCATTCCTCGGTGCTTTAGTCTATACGAACCCTCGCGTTCAGCCCGTGCTGCACAGCTGGAATCGAGGTAGGCTCTTGTCATTGGCCCCTTTCCTTGACTCCGACTAATCAATGTCTAGAATTCTTCGCCGGCGCAGGCGTGTTGGTCATTCTGGCGTTGCTGTACCCGTTGCGACTTATCGCATGGGCATATTGCCATCGGGCGACTCCAAGGAAGATACCGATATCTATACCTACGTCCTTCGACCCGGCGCCACTTCTCTATCCGCCGGCCATTACACTTTTTGTTTCGTCGCTCATCGCGGTTGAGGATGACGCGGTCTTGCTGCCTAATATAATACTGGCCATCTGTTCTCTGCCGTCAGCTTTGATTCCAACCGTGTCTATCGTTGGACAAGGATGCAACCCCTTGCATTGGGCCTTGTCATGTACGCCCCTGGTATTTGGTAGAGCCGGTAGGCTGCTTGACTCCGGAGAAACACCTACCTCTCCTGTTGCGGTCTCGCTTGAGACTGCTACTCTCCTATATCCCTTACACCAAAATCTCTGCATGGTCCTGCATGCTTTAACTACTACCAGCCTTCTCAACGCAGAGCTCCAGCTACTATCTATCTCGCTCATTAATATCCTGCTTCTATCCTCGTCACCACAGGCGGTCATTTTGAAGTCTATGTTGTGGATTGGTGGACTTGACATACTTGTCACCTGTAGCCAGCCAATTACGAGCGGTATTTCTTTAGCTCGAGTGCCGAAGTGGCGCTTCAAGAGGACAGTGGGTCTATCTAAGCGCAGTTCAACACTTCTCTCCGCCGTCATGCCATGGAGGAGAGTGAGGCACGATCTATTCCATGCATCGTTGGACAGCTCTTCCTGCAGCTCGTGTGAGGCCTTCGATGATCCCGAGGATAGCGATGGTCCAGCATCTCCCGCTCCGACAGCACCCCTGCGCGTCAAAACCGCCCCTTTTGACGGTGCTGATTCTACCGGTATTGAGCAACGTCGTGCCTCCATCACTGACCCGGGACGCGATGTGCCGTCCAACGCTACAGACGCGAAGGTCGGCTCAACGCCCCTACGACGATATACGCTCCCTAGCACCGGGAAACCTGCCTGCAGGTCTCATACCCATACCCCTTCTGGCCGGAGAAAGAGATCTGCTTCTACCTCGGTCCGAGCGTTTTTCTCGCTCACACAGCAGCAGGCAGCAGTCCGAAAATGGATTTACGCTGTATATGTCTATGTGTGTATTGCTGGTGCAATATTCCTGCCGCTTCCGTGGGTCGGTATCAAGAAATTTGTCATGGATGGAGCGCTCCATGGCCATGAACCGGTGGGGTGGGCTTTAGGATATCTACTCGGAGATTTACCGTGGTTCAGGTGGGAGGTTGTCAGTCACAACCTGGAACGATGGATATGTCTCCCCCCAAGAAGTACGCGCGAGCCCGATGAATTTCGCCGCACCGGGTGGGTCGACGGTCTTCGTCAAGCATACTTTGGCGAGGCCAACACTCGCCTCCTCTGGTGCGCCTATTGCGTTGCTGTCATCGTCGTTGGGCTCATGGTCGTCTTTCGCCTGTCGCCTATGTATGAGGTGGACACCCGGCGGAAGGTATTCCATTTCATGATGGTAGCTATGTTTTTGCCGACTACTTACATAGATCCCACTTTTGCGGCCTTGGCGCTCTCTGTCGTCCTCGCCCTGTTCCTCCTTCTGGATCTCCTTCGGGCGAGTCAACTCCCGCCCTTGTCCAAGCCGTTAGCTTCTTTCCTCGCTCCGTACGTTGACGGGCGAGACCTTCGAGGTCCAGTCGTTATTTCACATATCTTCCTCCTCATTGGTTGTGCCATCCCCCTATGGCTCTCGCTGGGGTCACTCCCAAGGACTGGAGCTGGCTATCTTGAGGGTTGGGAGGTGCCCACAAGAGAAGTCAGCATGATTACGGGTGTCGTATGTGTTGGATTAGGTGATGCCGCGGCATCACTCATTGGAAGGCGTTACGGACACCGAAAATGGCTGTGGGGAGGGGGCAAGAGTCTCGAGGGGAGCGTCGCCTTCGCCACGGCCGTCTTCGCAGGACTTATAGCGGCACATCTCTGGCTTCGCATCGGCGGGTGGCCCGTAACGAACAAGGGCTTGGACCCATGGAGCGCGACAGTCCAGAAGACGACCGTATGCGCTGCTACGGCCAGCCTGACAGAAGCAGTGCTTACTGGTGGTAACGACAACGTCATCGTGCCCGTGGTCTTGTGGACCTGCGTGAAGAGTCTGGGCATTTAGACTTCATTAGACTAAAAGGGAGCAATATATTGCATGGCTAGGCGTTTAGACGGTCGGCTACTTTGGGCATTGGTTTGGGACGGGACCGCTGGTGGTGATGGTGGCAGCTCGGCCCATAGCTCTTATATATATACCACCAGTCAGAATTTTCAGCGGCACGTGTGGGATCGGGGTCGGGATCGCGGCCTTGTAAATATGGTGTGGAATGATGAATGAAGAAATTCATGACTGTTGACATTCTCCGAGCCTTGTCAAAATGATCTGATGCTTCAGTTCTACTTCTATACTGGCTTATGCATTCGAGAAGCTTGTAAGGCATATTAATTTCAACTTGCAATAAATATAGCTATATATTTCAACATAACATGAAACGTGTCGTCGCGTCTCTGGTCTCGTCGTCCAGCAAGGCTTAGGAAGTCGTGAATGTATGAGACCAAGAAATGTTAATACTATCCGTCAGTACGATCCTAAAAAGTCGCGTATCGCATTCTGAAACTTTCATGTCAATCATTCATGAATCGCAAAGCGTAGTATACACAATGGCGCAAGTTCTATACACGATAAGTCTGATGTCGTACGATTTTGGAGTCCTGAGCGGGTAGGGGTTCGATTCTATCTATACCCTTTTCTCTACCTACCCCTCCTTCACACCTATACAGACAGAGAGATTTATATTCTTTTTCTTTCTCAATCCCTCTCTATTGTGAGGATACGTCCCCGCGGGCGATGATGATCTGCTGCAAGGTCCGAGGCCCGGGAATTGGTGCGGGAGACTAAAAAGTCTACGTGCGGGCCACGGAGTTAGATTTACCACCGCTCGAATCTGTATAGCCCCTCTACAAAGTAAAGCAGCGTCTTCAATCTGTAGGTACTCCAATATGTACCTAATAAGTCTTCTTTTTATGTAATTGAGCAGGTAAGTAGATAACGCAAAGCTTCATATAGCAGTGATTATACTTCTTTTCGTTTCCAACCGAATTGGTCGTTCTAATTCCGTCAGCTCTCTTAGGTACTTATATAACGTCTCGTTCGCAAGCAACGGAATAATCTATATGTAATCTGTACGTAGGTATATGTATCTACGCAACAGAGGTATGTAGGTACCTAGGTAATTTATCAAAATCCGTGGGGTGCATGGATGTGTGGCTGTGTGGAGGGGTAAAAGAAGAAGTGTGGCTAGTAAAAATAAGGATCTCAATCCTTTTTGCCTTTGTCAGGGTCCAAGGGGTCCTTGTCATTTCTGCAGGTGGCAGACACGTGAAACCTGGTTCAATGGAAGCCGGTAGTAATAAAGTCAGACAAAACTCGCACTCGCGTCCCCTCCTCTTCCTTGCAAGCTAAAAAGCCTACTTATTCCGTAATCATGACTCGTATTGTAATGATTGCCTAGTTGACTCATGAGAACAAGAGCGGCCCCCGCGGTCCCCCAACAACCCCAACTACATACTTGCAAGACCAAGACCGGCTCGAGAAGCCGAAATCTATCTCCAAATCTGCCTCAATATCATTAGCCACCATTTGAAATAGCTTCCAAATAGCCACCAAATAGCCACCAAACAGATACCGACTCCTGCACATCACTGCCCTACCCAGCCTGGTCCATTGGCACCGCTTATAAACCCGCGTCGCTGCTCACTATTCCAAGGCCCATGAGCATTCGCAGGAATAGGCGACATGTCGTCTAACTCCGGCGTGTCGGGAAAGAAACCTCGAATACTCGCCTGCGTGAGTCTGTTTGACCATATAATGCTGCCGTGACGCTCATTCAAGCCCCCTTCATAGGTCTTGTGCCAAAATCGCAAAATCAAGTGTGATCGCAAAACTCCATGTTCCAACTGCACAAAGGTGAGTTGCCGCCCTCGTCTTCCTCCGCGCTTATCTCCTTAACCCTTCATTTGTATCTACTCTAGGCAAATGTTACATGTACTCCAAGTACGCCCGCTCCTGCTCGCAAGAGGAGGAGACCCAACCAAGACTTGCAACAGAGGCTCGCGCGCTGTGAGGAGCTGTTGTCGGAATATGCCACCGCAAAGCCGTCAGATCCGCCCGCTGAGTCGGCAGGGCGCAAAGACACGTGGAAACCCACTGGGAAACTGATAGTCGACGATGGTGGTGTTAAGTTTATGGGCAGTTTTTTGCTGGCCAATATTCACGATGAAGTGGGTTGATCCCTCTGTGTCTACGCCGTCATACCGTTTGATCCAATGCAGTCTGACGCTTTCCCTAGATTTCCGCGATGCGCGAAATACTCGAGGATGACGAGACAGTTGATGACATTTCTACGCCCGCAGAGTCCCATTCCCCAGATTCCAACACAGGCCTGATACTGTCAGACACTTCTGCCGCCAATCTTGAGGACCTGCATCCTCAGCCTGCGCAAATATTCCGCTTGTGGCAGACGTTCCTCGAAAGAGTCAACCCAGTATGCAAAATCATACATGTTCCCACTGTACAGCCCCTTCTAGCCGAGGCGGCCACCAACAGAGCAGTTGTACCCAAGAACGTGGAGGCTCTGTTGTTCTCTATTTATCTGATGGCTTCTGTGGCACTAACGGACGAAGAATCCGTCGAGCGACTCGGCTATACCAAGGCTGAAGCTTACAGTCGGTTCTCCAAGGGTTGCCGCACAGCTTTGATACGCGTCGGTATCTTAAAGAACTACGATCTAGTTGTGTTGCAGGCCATGGTCCTGTATCTGGTATACATGGCAATAGTTTATCTTTCGTCCGACCTTGACTGACAGACTTTTAGTTTTCGCTCGCGGGCCCCTATGATACCCACGCTGCATGGATTTTGAATGGTGTGTCCGTGAGGATTGCCCAGAAGATGGGGCTGCACAAAGATGGCGAGTCTCTTGGGCTCTCGCCATTCGAGACCGAAATGCGGCGACGCATCTGGTGGCAGATCGTTTTACTGGATGCGAACTACGCCTTGATGTCGGGCCTAGGTCAATCCCTCCTCCCACGCTCATGGGACGCCAAAAAGCCCTTGAATATCAATGATTCGGATCTCTATCCCACGATGACGACGGTTCAAGCGAAAGAGGGCCCAACGGACATGATATTCTGTTTAATTTCGTACGAGATCTCCCAAATGATAGTTGAATCACCAGCTCTAGAGCAGGTCATTTTGCAAAATGAAAGTATGTATTCTGGGAGGCCTCGAGTCTGTCCACTAGTAGTTACTGACCCCAGTTTGTATGCAGTAGGCTCGCCAGACGCCCCTCACCCCAATGATGTTGAAAAGGCACGTAAGCGCATTCTCGAGTTAGATAAAGCTATAGGTGATATCCTCGACAAATATGGCGATCTCTCGATGGGTCCTATTCACGAACTGGCGGCCAACATTCGGCCTTTGATGATTAGTCACATAATGGAGCTCATCCGTCCCGCGAGGGAACAACCGGAATGGGGTACAGAAATTTTAACCCCCAAAGATAACTTATTTAAGATTGCTCTCATAACGGCCGAGCACAACTTGGAGATGTACCGAAAATCGCATAAAAGTGGCCACTTCATGTGGTTCTGTAAGTTTCACGTTCACTGTTACCATTCGTACTCGCTGATATTGAATTGCAGTAAAATGTACTTTTAAGATTGAAGTATTCGTATACATGGTTGGGCAACTGTGCTCGCGTTCATCTGGCCAGTTGGTTGAGAGAGCATGGACAGTCATTGAGCTCTTTTATCATTATCATGAAGACTTATATGATCTGACTTGCAAAACGCATGGAGCACTTGCCCTCTTCGTTCTTCGAGCTTGGAATAAACGCCAGGAGTTGATACAGGAGACTCGAGGCTGTGCTCCCGAGACGCCAGACTATATCGTCAAACTACAAAGACTACTACCCTCCGCCGAATCTAAGCGCACTCCCGTCGTACCACCAGATCTGGTTCATATGAGCGTCGGTGCACAAGAAAATGTCCATAATGGTACAGGAGATGTTGCTTGGGATCACATGCTTGGCTTTGTCGATGCCGGTGCTATTGATTGGGACATGTTTGCAGCAACCGCTAGCGGCCAGATGCAGGCCAATTACGGAGACTATGGACCAGTACTTGGAAACAACACGAACGGCTGGATGTAGATTTATCCCTGTTCAAACATTCAGGAAATCGCCACTCAAGCTTGTAGGATCTATCTGGTTTTGCCGCGCTCCTACCCGAAATCAGATACAAGATATGTGTCATGTCGGGAGCGCGAAGAAGGAATGAGTGATCGGCTTAGCTAACGCGAGGACCTTACATCAATTATCAGCGACCAAGCGTGGATTGGACACAACATGGATAAAGCCAACGCAGTCGGGACCGAGAGCAACAGCGTCGAGGATTCACTCTCGCCAAGCTGATAGCGTACTGCTAGGAGTTAGGGGTTTCCTAACACCGACAGCGCCATTTTCAGCAATTGCTAGGAGCTAAGCTTTTGTCACCTTTTTGACAAGTGTATGCCGTATACACAGCAGAATCGGTAACGGTTTTCAATATTCCGTAGATAAGTGAGTGTGTATTCGGAGTTTGAGACATTGCTTCTGGTTTCGTCATACATAGAAAATCTGGGTTCCAATGTATCAAGTGGGGTATATAGATATACAGCCAAGGACCTGCAGGACGGCAGGCATCCATCTCAATTCTGGTTCGGACTCTATGATGTGGAAGAATATGGTGGCCACCTCGAACTCCCGATTCCGAGCCCCGATCCCGAATCCCGAATCCGACTCCTGAACCCGACTAATCGGATCCGCCGCTTTGCTCCGAGGTTATAGCTAACAAAAGCAAGTGGCTGATGTCTCTGTACGTATTTTCCCTTGTCACTGAGTTATCTGTCTCTGCCTCTACGTGTTATCACTACCTAGCTGCCTTTGTTTTAATGGTTTACGGTTTTCTATGAGATCTTCATATGGCTTTTGGTTGTGTACACTTGCTAACCGCAAGCGCTAGATTCACAGCTTTGTGTGTCGTGCCAACTCAGATGTCTCTTCGGTTGGGCCCGTGGCATCTTGGCCTGGAGACTTAATGTCACTCGAGAACTACAGCAATGCTCTCTCGCCGGGGTGAGAAAGTTGGCGGATGAGGCCGCAGATGATCTCCTTAAGAGACTACGCGTATAGTTATAGCGAGATGCTGCAATGGCTAGTAGAAAGCATTGAATGAGAAGATTACCAAGTACACCCGCTAACAGCATTCGGCTCATCTGTATCCTCTCAATATGTTAGCGTGATCTTTATTGTGTCCGATAGTGTGTCCTTGATGTTCTTCGTTCGGCTTACGTAGGTTAGATCCACCCAGTGCCGTGGAGCCATCCTCTTCCATCGTATCCGGTTAGCAGCTAGTACATCGGGGAGCAGAAGCTAGCAATTATGCTGTGCAGTGATCTTCCAGGAGCCATCAAAAGTATGCTTCGGAGTGAACATACAGCACCTTCACTACTACCAAGAGAATATGTCTCCGGGGTAGGCTGTTTCTTGGGCCAATCGGAAAAATAAAAATTTTGGATGTTAGCCTAGTCAGAAGCTCGGTATCAAGCACGCTCTTACCGACGGAGTGAATACTGCGCCGAATACCAGCTCCTTGGTCGCCGTCTAAGATGGATGTAGCGTGCGGGTTGTCGCGCGAAATTCTCCGACTCGACTTCTCTGGTGAGTCTAGTCTCGGCTTCGACGGAGTAGATGGGCGTCAAGAAGCTCCAGCGATCTGCTGGTACTCAAACGCTGCGGAACTGACGGTAAGACCTTCACCCCATTACAATCATTCGCCCATCTCAGTGAAGTTTGTACCTGTGTTTGTTTTCACCTACACAAGTCATATGGTTTCTTTTAAATAAATTAGCTCACTCAGCCTCGACCTCGGTCTTGGTAACTCGACCGTTGGAGTGAAGCCGCCTTGCATTAGATATGAAGCCTTCGGGAGGGCATGGTGGACTACTCATCAAGATAAACTCAAAATGATCGTATGTACGGACGTGAATTTGTGTTTCCCAGAACGGAGTGTCTCGCAGGTCGAGCAATAGCACAAGCGTAGGGAGCTGGGCGCCATCTCCTGAATATATGATTGTTTATTTTTCGCTGTTTGATGAAACTTAAGGCTCAGTGCCTTGGTAAACCCCCCGTGCTGGCAGCCAGTTGATGTCAAGCTACAAAAGCCTCATGTTACTATGAACAAGATACAAGCAAGGCAAAGCCAGGCTAGGTAGCCCCCAATGATGTGTCGGACATTCAGAATACCATTACACATCTTACTGTTTTCAAAGGTGTCAGAAATACAATGAACAATATCACAACCAGCTTGACAACGATGCGAATGTGTTACCGAGTCATCCGGGTCTAGCGCTCTCGCGTTGACCTTTATGGGTTTCTTTTCTTTACCAGCACTCTTGAGTGTCTCATAATCAAGCGTCTAACTACCAGTTCTTCCCAAGTTGGCCCCTGTACTGCTGCATCGTATTCCCGCCAAATTGGTTAGTCTTCGTCTTCGTTACTTCCTGATGCTTCCTTTCGATAGGGGTTCCTCCTTTTCAAGAAGAGGATGATGCCACTTGGTTGTTGTGTTCGATAGAGCTGTGTACTCTGCAAGTATTATGGAAGAATGAACCGTAGTTGTGTTGAAAACAAGGTGATTTCTGCCGGCATCATGGGTTGCCTCCTTTCATTTCTCTTTGTCCCGACTAGTAACGATATACCATGATGAAGACTCCCGCAGAAAGTTTCTCATAAATCAAACCATGCTGCTCCTAGCACAACGCCCAAATCCGATTCGAAGCTCACCTTGAAGACTACCCGAGGCTCTGATGGGCGCCACACGGGAGCTACGTGGTATACTATACCTAAGACAAGACAGCCAATCGCTATCGGACCGAGGTGTCGGCACCGCAGTTGCTGCTACCATTGGGATTGTGGCAGCTATCGCAATCATAAATCTCGTAAGCATCAAGCAACTGCGGAAGAAGCGATCGCTCAGCCATGAGCACGGTGTATAGAAAGAGCCGAACGACATAATTGGTAACCCTTCCGATGGATGTCGCGTATGGGCACTGATACGGGTATGCGTATGTTGCTGAGGGAGATACTGATGGTTGAGGAGGTGGTCTGGTAGTCTGGTAGTATATCTGTTGAATATTCCGTATTTCCTAGTATGAAGGAGAGCTTCCAGCCCATCGAACACCGCCAGTTTCTCGACAAAGCCGCCTCAACATATACTACGTAGGGCTTGCACAACATTCGTTTCCTTCACTTAGCTTCAGCCCACAAGTATTTACCATGACCAGCTAGGTTAATATCCTCCGCCTCTTTGAACGGTAGACCCACAATCATTCGAGTTGACGACGTGGCTCGGATAATGACATCCAGTCGCGCTTACGTATACACCTAGGTTACGCGTAGAAAGAGTCAACACGCATAAAGCATTGTTATCCAACACAAGTCTACATATTATACGCTGTATGAAAGACCAAATACAGTCCCCACCTCAGACCAAGGACAAAGGGTGGCTTACAAGCTTAGTCCAGAACAATCGAAAGCTTCTCCTTTCATTGCCAAGGTCGCAAAATATAATACCACCCACCACCACAACCCCTGTACGGACTACAATGCACATCCTTATTTTACCCTTTTCCTTGATTTTCCGCTTCCTAGCCTAACGCCGAGTTGATCTCGCCGGAGACGTAAAGCAAGTAAAGGAAGACTATTCTATTCACTCTTCTATTAGTTTCTTATTTTCTTCGATTTCTCATTTTAGGTCCTAATTCACTTAGACACATATACACTCGCTCTCGATCGCTCTCTACATTCCCGTTCTATACACTCGCTTATCTCACTCCTTTAACTTTAATCTTCAGTCTATTGACTTTCTCCCCCTCGAGCCTTTGCATCCTGCCACCCAAGATAGCAAAAGATCCGCACCGCAGGAAGGCGGTTACCAGTGGGGAATGGCAGTAACAATACCGGAGGCTGGAAGAAAAGCCCTCGAGCACCACGACGACAGCGACTGGACGCCAGCCTACATCTTGGTTTTTCTCATACCCGTGGTCTTCGTGATCGTGGCGCTGTACTCGACATGGCGGGATAGGCGGGCCAGGCGGGCGGCAGATGCCGAGATGGCGATGCAGATGCAAGAAGCCCACGACCGCCGACGCACCTGGATTCCCGATGCCGTCGCCGCCTCAGAGAACCCGCGAAGGCCCCCGGCAGGGCCCCCGTCCCATATGAACTCCATGACGCCCAATTATGCCGCCGCCGCGGCTGGTAAGGCCGGCGAGTCGAGCCGTGTCACGCTGTCAGCAGGGGGGCTGCGGAACCATCCCATACCGGGGTCTGCGTCAGATGCCGTGCCGCCGGGCTACGGCAACGGTGGGAGACCCTTGGTGAGCGTGGCCCAGCAGTCGGGACCGTACGCCCAGGGGTATGGGGCGCATGCAGGTGCCGATCCATCCAGATCCAATAGCAGGTATCCGCGAGACTTACATGAAGTTGCGTTCTAAAGTTAAGTCGACCGGTATATAATTGACAAATGAAGAACATTCCGCCCTGCGAAGAGCCCTACGGTCATGCTTTCGAAGCCTGCGGTGAATGTAGGCATGCACATATGCTAACTTTTAATTCCCTACGCAGGACAGTAGGGGTTCATTCTCTGCATCCGTTGCGGTTGCAGATTTCAATGTGCATATTTTAGATACTCGGGCTAAGAGTAAATCCGAGCTCAACGCTTTTGAAGGTTACATGCATTAGAACCGGATCTGAGGTTTGCTACAACAGTCTCATCGAATCAAAGTCAGAATTATCATTGGTCCCTTGCTAGGCTAACGAAAGTCAATACATACTTGAGCCGGGCCGGTAGTGGTCGTCATCATCATCTCAATGCATTAAAACTCAGAAGGATGTAGACTGAAGCTGGTGTTTTAGCACTTAGATAGTGGCCTAGCCAATGTTAATATCTAGTTCACTCTGCGAAAAGAAAATCGGAAGTCCATGCCTACACGTAGAACATTTTCAAAAACCAATGGCGCAACGTCGACTCTTGGGAGCCGTTGTTCGTGTTGATTCTGTCTGTCTATAGTGCATCGCAGAGCGTTTGAACCAACAAGTAAACCTGACTTGCTGACTCAGCCAGAAGCATTATGCTCTCGATGTCCGATGGTGGCTTTACAAGAATCATCTTGTTGATATGCTAAGCCCCCTTTGCAAAACTCATTTCAATGTCGTACTCCTAACGCCGTCCGTGTTTTTTTCCGTCTATCAAGGTCCCGTTTCCCCTTCGAATTGGGTCGTGAAAGGCGAATATATACATGAATCGAAGTCCAAATGGGTATCGATGCATATTTTGAACAGCAGTATAAACAATCGAAGTCAGGTCGTGGTCGACCGTTCGGAAACTGAGTAGCCTCCGAGGTTTATGATGTTCTGGCCCAGATATGGGGTGTCGGGAGAACTTTACCATCTCCTCGAATACCAGGGCTGCTCCTATTCTGACAGTAGGTACCTACGTTCTTAGTAGGGCTTGTTGTGACTCGGGATGCACGCCCAAGAACATATAGCTCTTAAACCTAATACCGCTCGTCGCTCAGTTATCCTTGGGGTGCCAGATACCCGTTCCAAGTGACTTGCTGACACCGAGACCAACACCAACAGCGATACCAACGATTAGAAAAGCGATCAGGATTTTGATAATGATCCTGTTCCGCTTGCTGAGACGAGCCATGCACTGGCAAGACCGGTTGTTGATTTTAGCCGCCCGTGCCTTCTGCTTCCAGTGATCTCGCCCCGGCCAGACAGGGCAATCGGGCTCTGTCCGGTTTCCACAGGGGGTTGCTGTCTTGTTCAATCTCTCGGAAGACTTTACCGGCATCATGGCCTCGACGTCAGTGTCGAAGCCATTGGGGGCATGAGTAGAACATGGCGTCGATAAACTCGAATTTCGGGGAGGATCCATGCTCGCGCGAGAACTCGTCTCAGATGCCGGGGGGACTTGTTGAGTGGATATGGTTAACAGGCCGGATTTCAAAGCCTTCTCGTCAGTTGTAGTCGAGGCCATTTTGTTTAAGATGCCGGAGGAGAGAGGTAGGGATTGCTAAGAAGAGTTGAATCGGGGTGAATTAAGATATATCGTCGTCGTTTCGAGTGGTCGGTCAACCAGGTAAAAAGCCGATGGATGCTAAAAAAGAGCTTAAAGGCGATGGTGGTCCTGATCGTCACAGTAAGTAAAAAACCAAGTGCGGCAGAGAGTGTACCCAAGAATCAACAGGGTGAAACACGAGTGGGAAGGGCAATCATCGCTCACCCAGGCTTGGATTTCCCCGAAATCAAGTAGATGACGTGTAATTGAGATTCTTTGTGGTCTGTTCCACAGTGGTCGTCACAATGGACGAAAGTCGTTCTTTCGGTAGGCGATCAGTGACTCTTTCTTTTGGGGATCAATGGCATTGACTCAAAACCAAGTTATACCAAGGCTGGACAGAAAGAGGGAGCGGCTGGCAGTAGTGAATCAAACAATACCTAGTCAAGGACAGGGCAAGGCAAGAAGGTAAGGAGAGACAAGCCAAGGAAGATCAAGAGCGCTACGCGTAGGTAGTGCTGGTAGTATGTAGTTGTAGTGTAGCGTAGCGTGTAGTATGTGGTTTGTGGTATGGATGTAGTGTTGAATCAGAGAACGGGGGAAAGAAGACGAGCAAAGAATGACAATCGTATGGCTATCATGCATGCGAGGAACATACACACACTCATAAACACACACACCTAAGGGGGGAGGGGGGAAGATTGGGCGATTGGACGATAGAACGAACGACTGGTGAATGGAAGGAAACAAAGAGTCCAGACTCTCAGTTGACATGGGGCTTGGCAGGTAGTGTGTATGTATGAAGCTTTGATGATCCTGGGGTCTGGGAATATCCGACGGTTTATGGACCATAGATTGGCCAAGACGACAGGGGTTGCTGGGCGTTTGGATCAATCAAAAGAGAGCAGCCATGACGGAAAGGGTATGTGCCACTTATAAAAGGGCACCAGTGAGAAACGTGCTAGACGTGCTGGATGGGCTAAACGGCTCGCGCTTGAAGTGGATAGCTTCAAAAGCGCCTAAACTCGATATAGTCAATGCACCACCAAACTGCTACATGGTGCTAGGTGAGCACTGGCCAGACTACCGGAACTCAGAATGGAAATCCCAAATGGCAGCCCGCAAAGGCCCGCTGTGCGTCCTCCACACGAATTTAACTAAGAATAGGTACCTAGGTAGGTATAAGTAAATTCAATTCGAGTTTTCCGTCAAGCTTTTCTGCAATCATGTTAGGTATGTATGTATGGACGGAGTATGTATGCAGTAGACTGTACAGCATGTCTCCTGGTGTGCTGACTCTCTACCTGCGTGTATTTGTATGTAAGTATGTATTCCCCCCTATCTATCAACAGACTGGAGTGTGTACCTATATATGTATGTGTAATCTAGTACCTAGGTTAGGTAGATAGCCGTGGGGTGTCTCTGATATCTACTTTAATATGTATGAACTTTGCGCAGCGGCAAGTACAGATAATGATAGTCTAAGATGGTAATTAGGTTCCTACGATCTGGCATTCTAGATGACATTGGACCTTTTAGTGCATGTTTTAAAAGTCTGCAAGGCCGATCCATCAGTTGAGAGGCGTCAAGCTAGCCTATCTTGTATCGAAGCTAACCTTCAAAGTTATTAGCTAAGGCACTTGACCCCAAGGTAGGTGGGAGGTACAGGTAGAACCTTCAATGCTGTTTCCATACTGCGTACAAACAAATTATCGAACACTTGATCAACGAACAGGAGAGGTGGTCGTACATGTCCATATCCTTAGCTTGTCATCAATGCGCCTACCTTAGGTAGCCCGCAACCTAAAGAATATAAAAAAGGAGCCATCCAATGGCGTTTAATGATTGCATCGTAAATATGTGTACGTGCTGCGTAGAGTTCAGATTTAGATTCATAGATGCAATGCATCTACTTACAGATTACACTGCTGCAGATACCCGACATTACCTAGGCACCTACCTACCTAGGTATGTACCTACGTACAAATCAAAGTATAGTACTACATGTATGTATATGTAAGTGGTACCTAGATGAGCCTGATGAGCTTATATCCTTGCCTAGTGCGGTTTGCTTGAGCTGGGAGGCGAACCTGTTTTGGACATGTGAATCAAGAAACGACATGAGATATCCGTGCAGCCATGATATACCGATAGGGGTGATAAGTTACAGAACTCTCTACAGGTACCGTGGGAAACGAATCAAATCGCATGACGAATTGGCCTCCCGGCTTCAGATCATGGCCCGACAAGCAAGCGTTCGTGGCATGTTGCATTCACGAGTAGCCAAGGACAAATCGATCAATTTTGATGCGGGTCGAAAAGGGGAATGCTTGACGCCAGGACGTTAACCATGCGATGGCAGGCCAATATCGCAAGGGGTACGCGGTAACGCGAAGGTTTGTTATTGTATAGGTATTTGATACGACTGACTGACTGACTATTGACTTTTGAGTTCGAGGTCCGCAACTGACAGGATTGAATTACCTGACGACGTAGTACAACTGTACTGCGTAATGTTATCATCAATCAAAAGTCTGAATGAGATGTGGGGAGGGCAATGAACATCGTTTTCCAGCTTTGCATTATACGGGATGATCAATAGGTTGCTTTAGGTTAGTGGCCTTGATCAATTTAGCATGACTTTCCCCACTGAACATCCCCTTTGAGAGCTCGAAACCTCGAAACCCAGAGGTCCTCCTGGTCCTACTCTCGTCCAGTGTAACTACGTGTATCGTATCGGAACCCACCTTTAATAAAATGGCTGAACGGCAAACGGCTGCACCAATGCTGCGGCTACACCTCCACACTGGACCTGGGCATGCAGCTGGAGGGAGGCTTTTGCATTGCGTATGTGGCTTGGAAAACTCACATAGACTGGAGGTATGTACCCAGGTACCTAGAAGAACAACTTCTAATTTTTGTTCTTCAGCGAGCTCCAAACATGCCTATCATCAACCTTGAACTGGAGCAGAGAATAACAACGAACCTGATTAATCATAAGTGTCCAATTTCCTAGAAGTTACACGCAAAAAGAAGAATATACATACATATATCTATACACCTGAATTTCCTGCTCATAAGAGCTACATCTTTAGGTATAAATGTTTCCCAGTTTGATATCCTCAACCTGACCTGTTAAAGACACTGCTCTCGCATTGTTGCTCTAACCCATTATGTCTGGCACACCCTTCAGGAGTCCAACCCCGATGAATACCAACGACACGATGCTGAGAGTCTAAGACTATAGAACACCAGATAGTTTTACTTTGATAGCCACTCGGCTATTATCTCTTGCTATTAGATACGCTGTTAATCGGTTCTTTATACTTAGGTCATCACCACACTAATAAGGCGATGGTCATGCTATAAGGATTATTCATATTGCGCCGCTTTTCTTTTATGATCATAGTATTCGGTAGCTAGTAGGTAATATTGAATTATAGCTTCGTTCTATACTGTCGCTAATCGAGTGCAAAGTAACCGGACACCATCGCGTTTGGGCCCACTGACGAGCTGCGGTATCTTACATGTAGGATTGGAGCGGGTGCGTAACTGCAGATATCCGTCTCTGTACAAGTAGTACCTTGTTGAACAGATCTATGAAGATGGAGCAAGTATCAAAATATCAGGTCTCTTACTCCGACCTGCCTAACCACTACATATACAGTGGAAGTTTTCCCATCCTACAACAGCCTACCTAGGACCACTAACATATAGAAGCAACCAAGTAGGTCTCAAGAGCCGGTAGAGGATAAAGACACCCCGGTCTACCTATGTAGGTAGATATCAGAAATCCCAGTGCCAGTTCTACATCCAAGCTGGGAAGTTTCGAAGGTAGGGGCACTCTTGCCATCTGAACTGTCTCCCTAAGTCTGAAGACGTGCCTACTTCGTCCAACTTCGTCGATACTACGCTATATCTCCTTCCCGTACGTCTCTTCCAGCTTCTCCTCTCCATCCAACTCCATCAAGACTGAGACACCCGTCGCTCAAAATTTGAAATTGATCTGAGACCCTCCAACCACCTTCAGTATGCAGTTCGACGCCGCCTTCACCGTTCTGGCATTGGCCGGCTATCTGGGCATCACTACTGCCGCAGTGCCTCACCCGCCTGTCGGCCAGTCTGTGACCTTCCTAGATGCCAGATCTGCCGGCTCGTCTCCTGTCCTTACCAAGCGAGACGCATTCACCTGCTATGGTGTAAGCAATACCCTTTCACTCCATCGTCGCTCATACCCTAAAGTTGACCTGATATCTGGCAGTCCTCAAATACCTCTGTATCTGACTGTCAGAGTGTCATCGGCAAGATCCAAGCCGACCAGCAACAGAACTTCACGCTCTATTCCAATGTTTGCGCGGTCTGGAATGAAGGCACCTGCAAGATCCGTTTCTGTGCCCAGCCCTACGTCATGAAACCTGTCAATCGTACTGCCGACTGGCTAGCCACTTACATCGCCAGTCCGCTTCTAGACAGCTGCATCAGTGTTGGTAAGATGGGGGTCATGTCAGACCATCCTAACATCAACAGTTTTGCGGGTAACTACAGGCTGTGGGTGTATTGATACACCAAGACGTCGAAGAGACAAATTGCTAGATTGCCCTAGAGTGAATAGGAGGGGAACTTCGAGGATTAGGCCATAATAATTCCATAATGGCATTGTACCTACCCTAGATATAACCTGGGCAGAGGTTTTAATTTTCAACTAGAATGCCGGAACTCCTTAATACATATAGCCCCTCGTTATCTAGAGCTCTACAGGTAGACTTATATACACAACTCGAGAGACTTCAAGGTACCTTTTGTATTGCTTCACAAGAGACGCGATTTTCCATGCGTATTTGTTGAAGCGGAGCTGAAATACCTGCTGCGAGATAATCCTTATATTCTATGTCATCTCTGGGTTTTTATTTCGTTGAAAGTAGCTACATACTTGGTCAGTTAGCATATATTGTCTGTTTATTTAGCTAAGTCTCAAGTATGTAGCCTTTATGGTTTGGTGCACTTGTTCTATGTGTAGCGAAGCCCACGGTCATCCCTATAGTCCCTTTACATTACATTTCCTATGCTTTGTTGGAAGGTCTAGCACTTAATCCGTTCGATGTCATTAAGAGTCACCTGAAGTATGTCACAGCAAAGGACAAATAACATACTAGGACTCACTGCCCCTGCAAGTATATAAATAGTGTGGTTATAATACACTATGCTACTGAGGTTAGAGGAAGGCAGTTTTAGAGCGATGTTCATTCATTGACATGTTCCTTAGATGTATCTTTTATGTGCCCCCTTTTTAAAGCCTTGATAAACTGCTCATTTATCTCCCTAGGGTCGCTATATAAACTTCCATGTAAAAGCACCTTCTAATGCTATTTGGCACATTCGCTTTCTTTCTTCAACATTTAACTATAAAGCTAGGGTTTGATTTATTAAAACACCGCTCCTCTAGTAGCATCTAGGGAGTCTGCTCATATAGGAGGCTATTTCTATAGTCAGTGCTTAGCATCTAATGTGGAATAAGCTGCATCACCAAGTGTAACTCATGCACTACATTTGCCTTTGATTTGGTTCCGTGTGCTTGCAAATGGAGGTGATTAGATGTGATGTAATACATGGGAAGATAATACATGTACCAAAGGGTGTTAGACAAGGAAGCTTAAGTATGGACATGATATATTCTATTACTGTGAACAGTCAAACTGGCTTGACAAAAACAAGTATACTAAGTACCGTGACTCTCAAGTTCCAATAAGCTATCAGAAGGAAATTGCTGTGAATATTTGAAACTGTACACATGACCAATTGGAAGCAACGCCATTGTTGCTTCCTCTCTTCCACTGTTGCCCCTAGCACCTTCCATCTGATACCTGATACACTGGTCACTTCTTAGACAGCAACAAACATTGAACTTAAGGTTTTTATTGAACATTTTCTTTTCGTCGGAACTAATGCATTGACCTACAAATCCTCTTCCTAAGTAGTTTTGCACAGTGGCACCAAACCCTCAAGCAAACACCGTCAATTAATTGACGGCCGGGTCAACTTCACAAAACTTCACACCTTACACTTGTCTTCATCCTACAGCACTCAACTCTGACCGCAAGCAACGCCATCACCATGAGACTCAAACAAATCGTCGCGTCCTCTATCATCATGATCGGCCTCTTCAGTTTGGTGTTGGCCGCCGCTGTTGTGCGTGGAACAGGTCAAGTCTCAACGTTGTCGCCAGAGGCCATCCGAAAGGATGTGCTTTCTGACATGATTGCCGACTCCGCCGCCGAATATGGCCTCCAGCGTCGCGATGTCGTCCATCGATGCTACGATCCCAACCCTGACAAAGTAAGTGCTCTTTCCTTCATAACAATAGATATCTACCTATCATACTTTACTGACCTCCTGGGTTCGTATCTAGGGTCCTGCTCCTTCCGCAGATGACTGCAATGGTGCCATCGAGCAACTGAAGAACAAGGGCGGTGATATCACCGTGAACCTGGTCGAGGGCTGCTCCGAGGTCTGGAATGGCAACTGCACTGCGTCAGTGTGCCCCCAGCGTTGGGGTCTTTCTACAATCTCTGCCAGTGTTGCTGCCCAATTCATGGCCGATTCTGTCATGGCGGAGTGTAGTAAGTTTCCCACATTTCTTGATTCCCTATTCCAACCTGATCTGGCAGCTACGTTTACTGTGAAGTCCCTTCAAAACTAGAAGCACCAAGACAAGGAATGAATTCTTTGATAATGTCTCAGGGAAGCATTTGCTAACTCTCCCGCCTGTCGATAGTTTCCAAGGGTCTCCGAGGATGGTACCTTGACAGGGACTACGGCATTGGTGTTTATCTCTCCTAGGGTCAACACAAGCATCGTTCAGGCAAACATGTCTTATTCATCAACGTGGATCGATCAGAATGGATATGTGGAAAGGGGATTTTACTTGGAGGTCTGGAACGATACCTTACAATGCGAACCTTGCGATGATTATGCTAGATAGGAGACACTCTAGGTAGAAGGGAAAATGACACACAATCAAGTGCATGCAAGAAGGTTTTTGTATCTGCTGCTTTACTGTGTGTTTTAATACCGCTCTACTTTCCAATTCACTGTACATATTCATGCATACTTACTGCCTGGTTCCACCCAATGGACCACTGATGGAAGCTAACACATCAAATCCTCTTCTGCCTCCAAGCTCTACGCTGTACAGCAAAGACTAGATTGAATAAATCACCAAAATCACGAAAGAAGCTTTCTTCCCTGAGCCTTCACCAGCGTAATGCTATCTAATGACCGCATAACAGTCAAGTTTTGGGGAACACAAGTCTCGCAGCTGAGTGATGATACCCCCTAATTTCCGATCAAGAGCCATTCCGTGATACCAGCTTGCTCACGAGCTCGCTAACGAAGTGGTACAAAAACGGTCTCGCCAGGGGCACAAGTCATACGGTGCCTTTATGGCCCGAACGTTGGTGTAGCCGGGTTCCAGAATTACCGTCGTTGTCGTGTATCCAAGATAGTATCGAACCTGCCGTGTCTAGTGCTATTAAGTTAAGACTACTATGGAATTCACGGATAAGTATCAGGGCGCTCATGGGCATGTAAATTATGGAGGCTGACACGTCTATAAAAGTACTTGCTCCTTTTGGTAGGCGCCTAATCTTGATGTTTCCATTCTAGACGGCACATGATAGTATGTCATACCTAGCGCCTTCAGGGATTCATCGCCGGAAGCATTAATAGTATGTTATACCGGCTGCGGACTCGAAGCCAGAATGTAGTCGCATAACACTGGGAAGGAACATAAAGTCTGGTATCTAACCTAGGGATTCCGAGAAGCGTTGAAAGCGGTCAGCTCCCCAAGCGTAGATAAGAGATTATGCATTGGCAATACCTTGAGACATGCCAATGCTAAAGAAATAGGGAGGATATGACCTATTATTGCTACTGATATCAGATCACGTAATCGGAGCTTCCTTGGACTGGCAGCTATGCTAGCTAGGGACAATCCAGTGTGAACCGAAACCTGTCGATTACCAGAGTCTGTTAATACTTTGTAAGTAGGGATGATAATACGAGTTTTCAACATTCAAACCGTGTTTGATGGATCACAGCTTCCCTTATAGCAAGTCAGTAGACCAATGCTTCTATGTATTGACAGGGGAGGCAGCTATTGTCGTGGCTCTGACATTCGCTTGGTGCGGATGGATGCAGAAGCATGTAGACAGACCAAGACGAAGTGCTCCTTCTCCCTGTGATGAATCAGCTTACGATCCAAACATAATCTCCGGACACCTCGTGAATTATACAAGAAGGTATTGCTTAAGACCAAGCGATAGTAACCTGCATATGTAGTCTTTTTTATAAAAGGTGTACGGAGTAGAGATGGGAGTTGTCGGTTTACCACACAGGAATTCTGGCATAGGGACTTCATGTTTACCTAATTGAAGAGACATGCCCTTAAGCACTGCGAATAATACTTGCTAATTCATTAATTCACATTTAATTGAACTGAAAATGCAGACTTGGGAATTGCTTTGCTGTTGGGGTAGGCAGGGTAGATACAGTACTTATCTTGGATACTACTCCACTGATTGGTCCTCCAGACGCTTTGACCATCTGATGTTTACTTACCACAACTACAACATCTAGGAACACAGCCGCAACTCCATGTTATGGAATATTCCTCTAAGTCCAGGCTCTTTGAAATCAGCAAATGCTAGGAATTCAACGTGCCCCTACACCCGTTTGAGCCTGAACAAATTTAGTAATTGCACTGCTATTGAGCTGCAAAGTCAGGCACGGCGTTGGCTGAGGCTCTGTTGGCGCTTTTGTCTTGCACCTCTTTCCCCACTCTGAAGGGTCTGAACGCACTCAAGCAGCATGTCACAACTACTACAGCGAGCTAGATCTTCCAGAAGCTTACTGGGGAGCTGCGGTAGCTTACGCGCAGCACAGCTGAGCTCACCGTCGACTCAATGGGCATGTTTAGTCAACCGTGTCAGCACGCCAGCGCAGCTTCAGCGCTGTTTTGGTCGACGACACAATCATGAGCAGAGAGCTCGGGAGATTTTCCAAGGAATATTGAACCAAAGGCTAGCCCGATCTAGGAGAGTCGTCTGGATATTCATCGGCACAAATTGTCTCGTTTTTCTATTCTGGGTCCGCGCAGAACTCGACGCACGCCAGGGACGCTATGAGGGAATCAGGGACATGTACAAGGGCTTCACCCTGAGCCTCGACAATGTGCGCGAGGGCCGTTGGCAAACATTTTTGACGTCTGCTATTAGTCATAACGAACTGGGCCATCTGGCCTTCAACATGTTCAGTTTCCAAGCGTTCGCCTCGGAGGCGATTTTATTCGGCATGCGTACACGGACGCTGGTGATCCTTGGCGTGGGCTCGGCCATTGCCAGTGGCATGGCTTCTATACAAGACTGGATGCGCAAAGGGCGGACCGACGTTCATGGCCTCGGTGCCAGCGGGATTGTATCAGGGATAGGGACCGCTATGGCGTTCATAGCACCCCATTCACGCTTTAACATAATGTTCATTCCGGTCGGCATACCTCTGTGGATGCTCATGGTCGGATACATTTGCTACGACTCATATAAACTCAACTCAGGCCAAACCCATGTAGGCCACGCTGCCCACTTAGGTGGGGCGGCGTTTGGCGCCCTCTTTTATGCCCTCATGTGGCGGAAACCTATCTTACTATCTCGGTTATCACCGAAACCATCGCCGCCGAAACCATCGCCACCGACATCATCACCGCCGAGACCACCCGTGTCCCCTCCGGGTCAGCTACCCAAACATCTAAAAGGGAAAGGGAAAGCAGCAGATGGAAAGCCTCTACAGAACCCAGGGGGCTCGTCTAAACCGGGGAAAAGAAGATAGCCAATGGCTACATTTCCAAGTTCTGGACCTCGAAAGAAAGGCGGCTGCGGACGTCGAGTGGAGGACAATGGACAAGCTGGCTTATTCTAGCTGACTTAGTCGATATTCTGTGCAGCAAGCTCGAAGGAAGTCCAAGGTTCCTCTACAATGGTCCGGAGGCAGGCTCTACCGCACCAAGTAGCTTGTTATTCGAGATTGGGCTGGGGTTGATCAAAGGATTGGTTGAGATATGACCACGGACTTTTTCATCATAGGGGACTCGCGGATTAGGAACTTGGAGTTTGTGTTCTTCTGTAACCCGTATTGATTAACGGAATGGATGTCGAGTGAGGGACTGGCGTCTCTAACAAGGGTAGATTCTAGAACTGTTACATGGATATCCGATATACCAAAATAACAGCTGGAAGCAAGAAGTGTGTTTTCTAGTACGAAGCTTCTTCAACTACATGTGACAGCTAGATTAAAATCAGACCAATTATAATATCCTGTTTTAGATGACCTATGTATCACACAAATCTATTTTGAACAAGAACTTAATGAGAGGTATGTTGAGTATTCCGTATTGACTTCAACGTTAGATGGAATACGGAATACTTGTATTTTGATAACTGAAGTCCTGAAGTTCCTCGAAGTACCAGTACTTCTACGTAGTACATGCACGTAGGCGAGCCCACATAAAATTGCTACCCCACGCAGGCAGTGGAATTTCTTAGCCGTGCAGGCCATGTGTTAGATACCTAAAAGTGTGTTCGATTAGGTAGTCACAACATCAATATTGATACTTATACTCTCTATAAGCAATTGACCTCCTAAACCAGCAGTCGAACAGGAACAACTGCAACAGGAACAACTGCAGTATTGAAGGGGAGCGCCGAATAATGACCATGGTACCTATCTCTCCTGTCCCCTGCACTCCTAAAGATTATTATGGCATACATAGCACACACATAGGCCTAGCTAACTTGATACCCGTTGCCCGCAGAACAAAGACGGCTGCTACACGTACGTGCACATGCAGCGCCCGCGCGACGCGGACCTGTTCGAGGACTTCTGCAAGGACAAGCTGCCCGACGACGAGATCTACGTGCCGCCCCATCACCAGCCCATCAACCCGGAGGACGAGGACGACGTCGTGCCCGACCAGCACGCCGCCTTCGGCATCCAGAAGGCCACCCAGCGCAGCCGCGAACCCGTCTGGAAGGACCTGGGGCTGGCCGAGCTCATGAACAAGGGCCCCGCGCCGGGCAAGGCCACCGGCGCGAGCGGAGCCGGTAGGAAGGGATACAAGGGTCTCCCGCGATGAAGACACGGGTGTATGGGTGTATGGATTATGCTGTTAGCGTTGTGGCTTTGTAGGTTGGCAGAGGTATAGGTTTCTGGGATGGGTCTATGTTATATATTCAAAGCCTGGTGGTGGCTGGCGTTGTGGTGGGCGTACGAGGACACTGGCTTAGGACAATTATCAATTAAGATTGTCTGTCCTTGACCATTCACACCTTTTTCTGATCGCCATGATATCATGCCTTGCGTGAATCGAATAAGATATCTGCCCGAACTCCCCATCAACGCCCCGAACGCCGCGCCATGCCTGCTAGCCAGCCAGCCAGCCCAATAACTAGTCGCATTCCCCTATCCTGCTATACGGTATAAGAACAAATGATAAGTAGGCAGGTATCACCAGCCAATCAACCCTTACCCAGGTACCCTTCCCTCTCCATGACCTCGGGTGCAAACTTGACGAGGAAGACGGTCCGGCCGGGCCACATCTCGCCCTCCTCCTGCTTGCCGACGCTGTGGGCGGTGACGCGGGCGGGGAAGGCGGAGCCGTCGCAGACGCCCTCGATGATGCCGGCGACGTAGGCGGCGCAGTTGAGCTGGCTCATGTCGCGCGGCACGCTGATGTAGCGGTTGACGACGGGCTCGTTGTCGATGATCATGTACTCGTCGGGCTTGGTCGGGTCCGACGACTTCTCCAGCCCGTCGGCGGCGCGCCCGAACAGGTGCTGCCACACGTTGATCTTGATGAAGTGCAGCAGCGTGATGATGTTCAGCGGCCGCGTCTGCGTCCGCGCCGGCTCGCGGTACAGCAGGAGGTCGAGGAGCTTGAGGCCGATCGGGTGGCCTTGTACGTTGAGTCTGGCGGATTGTGTTAGTGTTCAGTGTGTAATTCATCCCATGAAACGGGGATAGCGAACAGAGCCAACACAGCTTCGTGCGGCAAAGTGAGAGGATGGGCAGAGGAGAGAGCTCACCGCTTTTCCAGGTCTTGGATGCTCTCTATGCGCTTCGATGCGTAGCTCACCATCTCGGAGAACAGGTAGGCGAAGCTTGCGCTGCTGAGTTCGGCAGCCTTGGAGCGGTTTAAGGGTCTGTGGTAGATTGTCTTGCCGCTGCTTGGGTAGCGCAGCCCGGACTGCTCTTTACTGATGCCGCCCTTGTTGGGCTGGAGATTCGCCATTGTACTTGGTTCTTCGAATGAGCTGCGCTTGGAGATATCGAGGCTGCGAACGGGGTAGAGAAAGGTGTTGTCGGATCGTGAAGAGCTGTGTTAATTGACTGTCAAGCTCAAGATTACCTAACTTAAGTCTTACCTACGATGTGTGGAGCTCCAATTGAGGCGCACAGTCCATCGAAGTACCGATACTTATATACCTGACTGGGACCAACATAATATTAATACCCTCACTAACATAGTTACATGTACGCTAAGTAGGCACATTACTTTCGTAACATAGTTTACATATGTAAGTAGACATAAACAGTTGACTTATCCAGGACCAGTCTTTATAAGACTACTTCAACATAATTATATTCTAAGCTGTCTAATCTCTATTCTCCCATTGAAAGCCGTTGGTATAATGCAAGTATAATGTAAGTAAATCATGACACGCCTGACCTGAGATTTCCACATGCAATAAAAAACATCCACCGTCTCCAACTTATTTACTTATCCTTGATCACCGGTAAGCTCTGGAGACACTCCCAGCGCCTTGGGTAGGTTATGCGGATCCTTGGTTTGCCTCTTCAGTAGAAGGAGGAGCTACTCCTTGCTGGTCATGACCTTTGAGATAACCCTCCTTCTCGCCAATCTGCTTACCTCCAGCTTCCCATCTCCGCACCCACTCGGCGCGCTTCTCACCACAAAGCTTCTGTAGCGCCGGCCAGTAGACGTCGTGGTCATACTCAAACTGTAGCTCACCACCCTTGAACTCCGTCCACAGCTGTTCCTTCGGCACAAATTGTGTCATGTCTTCGTTAAACTTTAACTTCTCCCGAGTGAGAGGGTCAATGAACGGCGTAATGAGCTTGAAGAAGCCCCACACAACCCACGGAACTATGTACTCCTATCAGCCAAACCGAATACAGTATGTCGTAGATATAGCTTACCGTTGACAATCATCGCCCGTCCAAGTCTCTCGGGATAGTGGGTTTGGAGGATGTGTAGAACCTCGCGGCCCTGTCCGATTCCAGGGGCCGTATTCCCGCGGCTCTTGCTCTGCTGGAAGTTGATGAGAAGACTGAGGGTTTCTTGCTCAGCCGGCATGAGCTCGATGACCCGTTCGAGCATGAACACCAGATGTTCGGTCTGTCGTGGCGAGACGTCGGTGTTCTGACGCCCCGGGCTCAAATAATGGCATGGGCGGCCTTGTTTATCGTAGCCCACCACAAATTGTTTTCCCGTAGCGTTCTCGGGGCCGATGTGCTCCGCTGTCATTTCCTCCACTCCGTACTCTCTTCGCCAAGTTAGAGTCTCGAGCAAGCGCTTCTCCGACTCCTTCTCATGCCACTTGGTAGCTCTTAGGTATCTTAAAAGACACTCCCTTGTGAGCCACAGCCTTTCGCTGTCGGTTAAGGGACCGCCCTTGCCCTTGGTAGAAGGAACCTCCGTCCAGCTCTTTGCCCGTTTTAAAAGCCAGTCGTATTTGGTCTTCTGGTCAGCGGTCAAGTGCGGCTTCTCTTGTGGTATACTGCCAGCAGCGGGAGCACCAAGCGGTGTCTTGAGAACACCAACTGCATTTTTCTCTTTGAGAACCGAAGGCTCCGTGCTTGCAGGCGCCGCTGCTGCTTTTGATGTAGACATGTCGAGCCTGGACTACCTGCTTGAAATACGTAGGTTTTCTTCAACGTTCAAAAGAGAAATTGATGACCAAAGCAAAGCAGGACGGAAGCGAGAGTTATATAGAACGTAGGCTGGCAGGCTGACAATTGAGAACAAATTGTTGAGAGGTGTTTGCGGCTAGAGCTGCCGGAGCAACTGGATATTGGAAGATGGAAATTGGACCCCTTCAATGGCATATCTGCATATCTGGAAGGGACCGGGGTAGTCGGGCATAATAATCCCTGCTAGCGCGGCGCCAGGCCTCTGGGCAGCGGGTACCCGTGACCCATAACCAGTGAAACCCTGTTGTCAACCACTTAACGCGAACGCGTCTAAGTATGTACATAGAAGAAAAGCGCGTCTCAATTCTCGATACTTTCAACTGTGAATTGATACCTTGTGTATGCAGCACCTTAAGCCTATAGCCGAATTTCGTGCCGTTGAGGGATTGAAACACGCCAGTTTTCACACAATGGCGGAAACAGATTTACAAGAATTGAACGAGCAGTTCGGTGTGCCGAACAAGGACCTCGCGCCAGATGTCGTTGCCGAACTGCAGTCCATCATGAGGATGCACTCCTTATCTGCCCAGGACCTATTTTTCAAATGGGAGTCGTATTGCATTAAGATGGACATGGACGGCAATAATTTGACCGTGGAAAGCCTACGAGCATTGAAGCAAGACATTCAAGATGCCCTAGAGCGAAGCAACCGCTCACACAATGTCCACATTAAAACCGAGAAGCGTTCAGGGGGGACACCGCGTACCGCGGTCAAGAATAGCGGCGACGTCTTCGGCATGTGAGTTGTAATTTTCATGCTATTCTTTGCCAAATTCTGACACCAACGTCATCTAGGTTGGATGGGTTAGTCCCCAATACGCCAGGTACCGGAAAGCTGAGCAAAAATGCGTCCAAAAAGCGGCTGGAAACCCCATCTATGTCGCGTATAAAGGGAGATATTCCTACTAGCTCTCCTGACCACAAGAGTCCTATGAGGGTAGACAGCCAGCTAGATTCTATGGGCGCAATCCCGTAAGTCCGTCCCTGGTGTGTTTGACTTGAAGGTGCTAAAGAGGCACAGAGCGGCTTCATTCAACAATAGACCTAATCCAGGGGAGGTAATCGAAGTCTTGAACGACCACCTTAAAGCACCAGAACCTCCCATGGCACCCCATGGTGAATCGAGGATAAAATTAGCAGCAAGCTCGGACCAGAAAAAGTTAAGTTACAAGACTTTGGCTATGAAGTCCTCAGAAGCCTCCGAGATCCTGGACGACCGGATAGACGAATTTCTGCTCCTCGTGAAAGATCATCACAAATTAGACGAAAGCGAATTCGGCAGTGCCGCAAGTCAGAGCACCACAGAAGTAGTCGCAGTTGGTCGAATTGCCTCAGATTCTTCTGAGGGCAAGCTAAATGCAGCATCTCTTGTTTTAGAGACTTCCAGGCGGACTGGTGGTGGCCGCAGGATCCCCCTGAATCTACAGAAACTCAAAGGCCGTTACCAGTTCTTCCCGGGACAAATTGCTGCATTTAAGGGTATCAACTCGTCAGGCCATGAATTCATCGTCAACGAAGTGTTGGAGCTACCCTTATTGCCAAACGCCGCATCCGCTCCGGCTACGATCGAAACGCACCGGGAGAGACTTCGAGGCGGCCCGGACGCGATGGACTCGGATGACGAACCGGCACCATTGAACATCATCTTCGGGTCTGGCCCCTACTCAACTGACGACAACCTTGATTTTGAGCCCCTGCACGCCCTGTGCAGTCAAGCAGCGGATACGTATGCTGACGCCTTAGTGCTTAACGGACCGTTCATTGACATTGACCACCCCCTGATCGCTACGGGCGACTTTGACCTCCCCGATGGTGCGAATGTGGACCCGGATACAGCAACCTTGTCCACAGTATTCAAATACATGATCTCACCGGCCCTGAACCGGCTCGTGGCGGCCAACCCGCACATCACGATCCTCCTGATCCCGTCCGTGCGCGACGTGATCGACAAGCACGTCTCCTGGCCTCAGGAGCCCTTCCCCAGGAAGGAGCTGGGACTGCACAAGACCGTGCGCATCATCGGCAACCCGATGACGCTCGCCGTCAACGAGATGCAGCTGGGGATCTCGTCGCAAGACATCCTCTGGGACCTGCGCCACGAAGAGCTCGTCGGCCCGCACCCCGCCGATACCAGCCTGCTGTCGCGCATAGCGCGCTACTTGATAGAGCAGCGTCACTACTTCCCGATCTTCCCGCCTGTGGACCGGCAGAAGCTGCCGAAGGTCGGCACGGCCGACGGCCTGCCGACGGGCGCCATGCTCGACACGAGTTACCTCAAGCTCGGCGAGATGATCAATGTGCGGCCTGATGTCCTGATTGTGCCCAGTGCTCTGCCGCCATTTGCGAGGGTGAGAGACTTGCCCCAAATCACATATACCCATTAGAGGTCCTATCATGCTAACGTTATGTGCTAGGTCGTGGAGAGCGTTCTGGTCATCAACCCCGGCTATCTCTCCAAGCGTCGAGGCGCAGGCACATATGCTCGGATGACGCTCCATCCGCCCACGGTGACCGAGGAGGAATTGTGCAGTGGAGGTATGGTCAGTCACAAGGTGTTTGAAAGAGCCAGGGTGGAGATCACGCGAATATAATAATAAAGTACTACTGTAGAACACTTGTAGCAGAATAGGGTCAAGGTCGGGCATAGATGAATGATTCCTGGAAGGAGTTTGTTTGATTATATGCATAGTTGATCGCATGAATATATAGATGGGTTCACGACCCCTTGGCTACTTATCTGGACTCTACCCTCCGTCTTTTGTCGCTTTCATAGCGATCTGCGTCGCGTGACGAATCTCTCTTCCTCCGATTGCTGTACTCATCTCGATCGTATCGCCTTGGAGACCTGGATCTAGACCTATCCCTGCGGGAGCCACGGTTATCGTCTCTTGGGCGGTAGCTATTTCGCTCCCGATCCCCTTCCCGATCTCGGTATCTATCCCCGTCCCGCCTGCGGTCCGGATTTCTGGGCCCCTCCGGCGCGCCAGGGACAGATTTCCGCTCGCCAAGAGGCACGGCATTCGCTCCTCCGGGCCCAGACGCCTCCCTGTCTCGATCGGGCTTGAATCTGTCGTCCACGTCATAGCGGGAAAAGTCCTTGCCGGGTCTCGTATCACGAAATTCTCCCCACCGACCCGTGTCCTCGGTCTTCAGGTCTCTGTACTTGGAGGCTCCTTTTTTGCCCAGCTTGGTCATGTCGCGCATCTGTAGCGCCTTGGGGAGCAACTCGCGATTCTTGATGTCATCGGCGAACCGCGAGCCCATGATGTCTCGGTTGGCCAAGCCCTCCGCCTCGGCATTGTCCCGGTAGAAGGCGCCCTTGTGGAAGTATTTCTGCATATACGACATCTTCCCCTTCGAGTCCTTCTCCTCTTTCTGCGTGGCTAGGAAGGCCTCGTCTTCAGCCTTGCGCTCCTCTTCGGTCAGGTTTCTCCTCCGCTCGACTTCCTCCCGTTCCTTCTCGCGGGCCTCGATGGCCTCGCGCTCCCGCTTGATACGCTTGAGCTCGCGCAGCTTCCATGCTGCGTACTCGGCTTCTATATCGACATCATCTTCGGTATCTACGTCGTCCTCCTCGTCGATGACATCGTCCCAATGTTTCTTGCCGGCTGCACGAGCGGCAGCGTCCTTGCGCATCTGCTCCTCGACCATCTCATCCATAGCCTTCTTCTTCCGTGCTTCCTCTTCGGCGAAACGGGCCTCCTCATCTTGCTCCTTGTCGGATTTCTGGTTCCCGTTCCCGTTGCGTTGGCTCTTGGGCACGAACTTGGGTTTCAACATCAGCCGTCTAGGCGCCTCCTCCTCGCTCTCTTCCTCGTCCTCATCTTCATCGTCGTCGTCGTCGTCGTCGTCTTCGCTCTCCTCTTCCTCCTCGCTTTCTTCCGTCACGAAGCCCTCCTCGGCTGCCAGACGCGCTGCTTTGACGGCCGCGACGCGTGCCGCTTCGGCTTCTTGGTCCTGCCGCCTGCGCTCGTTGAGATCTACCTTGCTGAGATTGCTGATGATCTTGCCTGCGCTCGGGACCTTGGGCGGGGGCGCAATCTTGCGTTCAGGTTGCTGGGGTTTCTGCTGGGCCTCGCCATCGCTCGCTTCAGACTCGGATTCGGATTCGGAAGATGCCCCGGTTGGTTTGCCGGCGCGGTAGCGTGAGGGTCTGACGGGGTTTGCTGTCATGCGCTTCGGAGGCATTGTGGCTGGCGATGGGGGTGAGAACGTGGAGGAGTTGAAGTTGGGAAGTTTGAAATGTTACTTTTATACGGTTTACATACACATGCAGGTACCAGAAGACGCCAAAAAGGCTGTACCGTGTACAGCGACAAAAATGGGTCCAATCAAGACAATACATATGTACATAGAATACGCATAGCAGCATACCTAGGTAGGTGCCTGTTTTAGCTCTGTACATATCGATAAGATAAAACTAGCGATAAGCCCTGTCATATCTTCAGTGGGGCGTATCGATAGGCTACAATTATCGACGTTGGGCTGGTCGCGTTTCAAAATATTTCGTATGCCAGTCTCAATGGAGAGCTTCAAGCAGGCACTGGAACGTAACTCTGGGATACAAAAGCAAGGCGCCTTTTACATAAAGGGTTCCAATGCTCAATCATAGTATTCCATCGTCGTCGTCATCCACAGCCGGCTGTAACGGAACCTCGTCTGCAGCAGTAGTCACCCCAGGTGGTACCTTTTGGTCCGGTACCTCGTCCATCTCATCGTCAAATTCAGACACTTCTTCCTCGTCTGGCTCGTCGTCCCCGTCCTGGGTGGATGTCCTTTTGCTCCCGGGTATCTGGTTGTTTATCTCATCCCAAGTCTTTCTCCGTGAGTAGATCGTGCGGGCTTGGCCTTTACTCCTCGCCACCTTTTTCTCTTTTCTCTCCATGATCTCGGCGGCACGGTCCTGGGCTTTCTCGTGTCTCCTTCGCGCTTTAGAGCTCATATTCCTGCCCTTCTTCGTCTTTTTCGAGACGCCTGCACCGTGGTGTATTGATAGGATAGAGGGACGGTGATCGACCGACTCGGCAGGGGGCTGTACATTCTTCAGGGTCTTGTCGGTGTTGATGCTGGGAGACGTTGCCCGCCTCGCAGCGCGGGAGTGGATCGAAGGACCTGCAACTCGTATGAACACTCTCAATCGCCTCGACGGAGAAAGGGATGGCATTCATATCGCTTACCCGTCTTCTTCTTGGATATTACACCCTTGGCCATGATTGCTGTAGTTCTGTGTCTGTTTTGTGTTCTCGCCAATGCGATTTGAACTATAAGCGTTTACTGTGTAGGACGGGAACGAGAACGGGAATGGGAATTATTTCCAAAATTCCTGCCCCGCATAATTGACCGATAAGATGTTGATAAGAAGCTGATAAAAAACGGCTGATAAGGAGACAACCTACCAGTAACATTGAAGTCAATATGGCTGCGTACTATGTGCACAGTACAGGTGGCTCCATGTGACTGCAGCGCAGGAACAGCTGGAGGATGTCAGGTGAGCGTCCGATAGATACATACATGCATATATGTAGGTAGGTCATAGGTTAGGTACTGCGGCAGGACGGCCCGTGTGTTCTTTTCTTAGGTACATATGTATACGCAGTAGTCTTATTAGTCGGATCCACTCACTACCTACCTGGGTAGGTGGTAGGTAAGCTGGTAAGGTGACTAGGAAACTAAAGTCAAACGCAGCCTTGCCATCTACTAATATAGGTGTAAATTTAGTTAAACGGATCGATCTTGGACAACGCATTATTGCCCCAAGCTTCTGACATGGCTTTGTTTAGCCCTCCCAATTTCAGTCTCACCAGCCAGTGCAATTCCCTCTGAACAACCGTCACATGCGAACAATCCGTACAACCCGAACGCCCACACGGAAAGCCAACAACAGAAGGCGAAATCTCAGCTTTCTTTCCAGCTTTCTAGGTCTCGTTTGCTGCCATGGCTGCCCTTCTCCACGGCAGCATCGCAACACCTGTTCGACCTTGAATACCCGTTGATACAATACCACTTCTCTTATCACATGTTCGAACTCTGAACTTGGAACTTTGGCCTTTGAACTTTGAACTTTGTTCGAGTGATCAGAATGCACTCCCATCATCCTGAGACCCAACCCCATCGCCCGGATAGCCATTATCACCACTACATAAGCGATCCCGTATGGGATCGCCTGCAGCAGCCAGGTGTCATCGTCCCTCTAGTCCTCCTTCTATTCACCATATTCTACCAACATCTGCACTCGTCCCCATTCTCCCGAACGAGACACCCCGGTGAACTTCTTTGGGACTTCATAATAGCTTTCACGCCCGCCAAAGCACTGTATGCGCTCGACAACTGGCTCCATCCACCTATGTTCCCCACCCCGGCGTCTACCTTACCGAGCCAGTCGAGTTCATATGTCGCGAAGAGCGAGCTTTTGAGGAGAATACTTGGCATGGATAGGCCCGGTGGTATCATAAATTCGGTCGCCCACGCGGGGAGAAGGAGCCTTTCTACTTTGTCCGGTAGCACACTCATCAAGCGTCAGACCGACCAGCCTCCGGGGCTCGGGAACTACGATAACTCCTGCTTCCAGAACAGCATTCTCCAGGGACTGTCGTCGCTGAAACCGTTTCCTGCATATCTTGCCGCAGCTTTGGAGCACGGGGAATCGGGACAAGGGGGAGACTCGAGCTCAGCAAGTTCGTTGCGCGACCTCATCTCCAAGCTGACCGATGCGCACAATAACGGAACGACTCTATGGACGCCCAAGAAGCTAAAGTCGTTGGATACGTGGCAGCAGCAGGATGCGCAAGAATACTTTTCCAAGATCCTAGACGAGGTGGACAAGGAAATTGCGAAAGCAGTGAAGGCCCAGGTCCGGTCACCGGGATTCGAGACTGCTTGCGTTAAAGATGATACCGAGGATAGCCAGCATAGCGATGACAGTGGCTATCATTCTCTATCCGTGTTTTCTAAAGCCGGCTCAGAGACTAGGGTTTGGAGGAATCCCCTGGAGGGTCTGGTGGCACAGCGAGTCGCCTGTGTTCAGTGTGGTCATTCCGACGGGTTTTCCATGATCCCTTTCAACTGCCTTACCCTGAATCTCGGCCTTAACCAGATGGGACATGACCTCTACGAGCGGTTAGATTCGTATACGGACCTTGAGTTCATCGAGGGTGTTGAGTGCGCCAAGTGTACATTGCTCAAGGTTCAGAGGCTTCTTAGGATCCTTGTCTCTAGGGGCAAAGACATCGGTTCCTCTGAAGATGCCCTACGAGAACCCCTTTCGCGGCTGGAGGCTGTCGAACTCGCACTCGAGGAAGACGACTTTGGGGAGAAGACGCTGGCAGATAAATGCAAAATCTCAGCACAGCACCGGGTCAGCTCCACAAAGAGCAAGCAGGTAGCCATAGCGCGAGCGCCTCAAAGTCTTGCTATCCACATGAATCGCTCAGTATTCGACGACCGTACCGGGCAAATGCTCAAAAACTTCGCCGCAGTCCGGTTTCCGAGGACGCTTGATCTTGGTCCGTGGTGCCTAGGAAGCGCAAGTGACACATTAGGCTCAACGCATGATAGTGTCAACAAGGAAGAGAAGCTAGTCGCATCAACTGTAGACGGCGAAGAACAATGGACGTCAGACCCGAAATCATCCATGGTCTCGGGCGATCTCAAACCGTCCAAGATCAGCGGCCCAATTTACGAGTTGCGTGCTGTTATAACCCATCAAGGCAGGCATGAAAATGGGCATTACATTTGTTATCGGAAACATCCTCATCTCCATTCAAAACTTAATAGTGACACAGGCAGAGACTCAGAGGATTTCGGAAATGAAGATGATGGTAGCAGTCACAGCGGCGAGCAAATACTAGCGGGTCTAGACAGCTATGAGAATACCGACTTGGACACGGCCGGGAAATGGTGGCGGCTGAGCGACGAAACTGTTACGGAAGTGTCGGAAGAGGTAGTCCTCGCTCAAGGCGGAGTATTTATGCTCTTCTACGACTGTGTCGACCCGAACTCAGTTCTCACCCCTGAAACTCGGTATCAGGCACAAGATGATGACAACGACGCGGTGATGATAACCAGGCCAGGAGTCACAAAAGGTTCGGGTATAGGCCATACGGAAGGAAATATACAGAAGCCTGTCTCTGAAATCAAGGAGAAATTGGACGATATAGGGTCCGATAGGGAAGCTATTGCGCCAAACCAAATAGCTCCGCAGTCGAACGAGCTTGGTGGCCAAGTGAATGGGAGCCACAGTTCCAGCACAGAGCACAGTAAGGTTTTACGGCAGGGAACAGGAATAGCTAGTTCACATATTCTGCCCCTGTTAGCCGACGGCGAGCAAGTTGACCCTACCATTCCACTGCATCGACCTAATAGTTGAAAAGAGGCACGAGGAAGACTCGATGCGTGGATGAGCTATTGCTACGTTGAAATGCAATTGGCACAATGGAGTGTATTCATATTAGCCTGCTTCTTTGCATAGCCTTGGCGTCTTGGTGGAATCAACATTGATGGGTTTAGGGGCCTGCAATGGCTCTATAGCGTTTGCAGCTAGGTATTCTGATTTACTCGGTGTCTCAGTCGTGTTCTCATATGACCCCGATGGTTTTGTCTTTAGTTATACTATGTGAATATACCGACACTGTTCAATAAGTGATAAGAACATACATACAAACAATCAATGCATGACCACAGAAGCGTCATCCTAAATTCTGGGACCATATGTGTGCCTATTATCGACTGGTTTACCTAGGGAGTGCTCTCAATATACCTAGACCTTCCGACTTGGCCATAGAAACAGACAGAATTTAGCATCTGCCAAAACATCTCTCCCTCTTAGGAGTAGCGCATCTGGCCAGCTAGACTTTTCAAACCCTGACTCAAACCGTTCGGCCAAGATCCATTCCCGCACGCAAGTCACTCATGAGGCTCCAGGCTGCCAACAGAGACAATGTGCAGAATCAGTCTTCTCCGGGAGATCTAACTAACGTCTATAGCTGTAGGTGACTGCAGACACGACCAAGTCGGAATTTCAGGTGTAGGGGTTCATTATGGTGGCAAGGGGCAGTGAGTCTCCCAAGCAGCGAAGGAAAATGTCATTCATCTTGTTAGGCGTCTAGTGTTGCCTCCAACGTCGGTGTAGAAGGGTGCTATGGACAGGATCTTGGGGTAACCTGTTGCGACCGTGGTGCAAGTTGAGAGCAATACTGGATCTTGAAGGAAACTGGTATGAAGAATTTGGTGTATCAAACCGGGTCGGATCCCGGTCCCATGGGGAAGTCCATGACTCGAGGTAATCATACCTAGGCGAGATGAGCAATGGCTCCATCATCGCCCGTGGCCTCGACTCAGCACAAGAACTCGTGGATGGGGCGGAGCTCATTCGAGTAGTCATGCTCCTTCAGGCGAGCCTTCATTCTGGAATTCCATCTGTATCGCATGGAGGCTCGGGCGTCAGAGTTATTGAGCTCCTGGTACTCCTTCCTATCAAACCAAACGCCTCTCAGCAAACGATAATCTACCGGATATATCGTTACCATAACATTACTGAGATCACGATCCCAGTAACACTTGAGTAGTGGTGAGGCCTTCAGATGACTGAATTCTTCACGCAGAAACACGAGGATTCCCTGCAAGAGGCTGTTCCGGAGGGTATCGTAAGCTTCGTCCTCCTGGCAGAGAATATGCATCCACACGTTGTCCCCAGAATTTGCCCCCATGGTCTCTCCCGGTAGAGACTGTAGGTATGAAGAAACCCGATGTGAGGCATAACTTCGTGCCCAGGAGATGCCCTCCACTGCGGTCGCTTTCTTCGCCAAATGGTCGATAGTACACACAGAGGAAGATGGCTCGACTTTCTTGGGTTCACCGATGATCCTGTGGATCCGAGCATTGGCATACGCTTCCTAGGCCACCATCAGCTCGGTCCATCCGTACTGCGCTGCAGTGGGATCAAAGGCGTATTGTTCGCCATTGTGCAGTGTGATACGTGTCACGACATGCTCAACGAAGCTGTTGAGGGAGGTAACCGTGCCGTCAGGTTTGGCATCCTGCGTTGGACGGCGAATATTCTTCGGCCAAAACTCGATTTTTTCAATAAGCATGCATAGAGCTGTATATTATCTGTTAGTATTCTGAATGTAAATAATATAGTCTATAGCATCATCACAAAGGATACACTTACGGCGAATGAAGTGGTCTACGAGGGGCTGGAATTCAGTCAAGACGGTTTCACATTCACAATAAGTGATAGCTGCACGTTCATCTTCCTCGGGGACTGCAATCCGGGCAGGGAAGCGCTCGATGACGTGCAGGCCTTGATATGCCCTATAGTCCCGGCGAGCGTTATTCAAGGTTAAGATCCCTCCCTTCTCCGCCAGATCCGAGATTGGATACATAAAAGTCTCGCTGAGGATGTGGGTGAAAAGGTCATCGAACATTGAAACTGAACGACTCAGGCTTCGTGGAAGGTCGGTAGCCTGTGCTGGGATGACAGCGCGAGAAGGGGCCTCGCCCGAGCTTCGGTGCGTTTCATCTGATACAGCCATAGCCAACGAAGGAAAATCTTCATCCTTTCGGCCTAGGCGGACCCAGCCGAGATAGCGGAGTTGTCGTGCTTTAGGACTGTTGTCGTCGTTCGCGGGCTTTCTTTCCATGCCGAGAAAGCCGAGGCCCGCCCAGAAACAGAAGAGGTTGTTTCGATCACGAGCCTATTAAGAACACAGAGTCAGATGGTTTTCATACCAGTGAAGCTCAAGTAGGTAGAGTATGTAGAATATTCTTGGGCAGCGAGAGGAGACACAGAAGATTCAAGAAACAAGAATAGGAAGCAAGGGTTGGTACTGACCTCCTTGGCAATCTTGACAAGATAATCGAAATCTTGGTCGACTGACTGGTGTCCGCAAGCATTTTTAATGAAAGCCTTGACAATGCTGAAGTATTGGTCATCAGTATCATAATAGTTAAAGATGCTGTCGTAGTGTTCTCGAGGAGACGGCAGCTCCTCAAAGAGACCCTGCACAGGGTCAAGGTTCTCAATGGACATGGTGCTTGCAGAGGGCCTGCTACTGTGTGTGGGTTGTGTGTGGGTTGTCTAAGGAGTCACAGCACAGCTTTGGGGGAATCTGCAATGGGTCTGCAAACTAGGTCACAAAGGGTTGAAGATTGTTGTGGAAAGAATGAAAATAAAAGACTGACACGCAGTCATAAATATGGAATGAGTTTCGATAGGACGGAGGGGGACAGGGCGGATGTACCTATGTAGACAGATTATAGTCGTCGACCTTAAAAGCCTATGTAGACAGGTTATAGTCGTCGAACTTAGAAGAAAAGAAGACGGCGAATATCAGTCAAAGTCGGGGAAGATGAGACATCTCGTATAACTTAATATACTTATGTAGACTTTGAATTCTCCACCTACAGTCAAATCAGCACCGAAGAGTATTAGAGAGCTTGTGGTTATTATTAAGCGATTCTACGATGTTCAAAGGTAGCCTGAAACTGAACTGGTCGACGTCCCTAAACTCCCATTTCACTCACCAAGTGGCTGCTTTGTCATGGTTAGATTGACTTGTTGAGTACATGTAGCCTTGATGCCAATGTAGGCGATATTTCGACATCTCTGGGTGTATCATGTCATATCAATAATCAAGTCTAGCATGGATATGTATCTCCCCTGATTTCGAAATACTCGTATCCCCGTCTAATTAGAGCTGTCTGGGCTATGAACTTCTCGTTGAACTTCGACATACGCAGTGAATGTCAGGTGGCAAGGTGGTATATCTAACATCAAGAAAGTGTAAATTGCCTATAGTAGAAAGGTCCTTTAATCTTCAAGGCCACCTGCACTGCAGGTAATATATTATAAAGTTGTGACGCTAGCAATACATCGAGGCCAATGATAATATGTCTGAATCAAGTAAATACATCTCTACCTCAACTATCCCAACATTGGTGATCATGGATTTCTCTATGCTGGAAAATTACTTAGTTGATGAAACAGAAGCTATATAAGCCACTGGGAAAATAGACGTGCTTGATATGTATCATGATTTATAGTATAGGAGAATGTAGAGCTAGTTCCTCGATTTCATAGATCATGGACTCTAGAATTCGTAGCAGGAACCTCCATGTAACACAACTGTCACGATAATAGGGGTATTAGTTGTAGTGCCTTAAGCTTCAATAATTGCATCGAGATCCACAAGCTTAAAAGGGATCTTCCAAGCTGTTAGAAGATCTTTTAGATCTTAGACCTTTACACAATTATATTTAGTCAACTAGAGTGATCACGGCAGCACCTAAATGATCATTGCACATATTGTAACTGTGATAACAACTTATACTTATTTTTTTTATTGTGACATGTTTTGATTGTTTAGAAGATACTCTTAAAAGGCACTGCGTTCGAAATAGATCCTGTAGCAGCCTTTGTGGTAAGGAACTGAGGGAATTCAGTTTCACCTGAGTATTGCGCTTGCAACCATATGTTATGCTACCATCCGCGCAACCTCTCGGCGAAGAATTGCATGATTGGTAGCATCTCATCCCTATTTTTCGGCATGCTGTCGTCGGCCTTTTTCCATTTGACCTCCCGTACATCGATGAACTCCTGCTTCAATACATCCATTGCTTCTTCATCAAGCAATTCGCTCGATCTACCGTGACATATCAAACTGGGTGTTCGAGCCTTGTCTCTTGAGGTTAGGGTAGGTACCATACTCATTGGCAACGGGCCACCTATTGATACGACGCCCTTGAAAGTGGCACCCGCAGCTTTATCTCCCTCGGTGATGTCCACCACTCTCTCATTGTTGCGAATCCTTGATGACAAACCAAGAGCCAAGGAGCCACCTTGCCCAAAGCCGAACAGTAAGATATCGTTGGTTTCCCATCCGCAACGTTCAATGAGCGTCTCACGAATTAACTTCCCTAATACCAGTCTTTCAGCCTTAGAAAACCCCGGATCCGGGTCCAAATCCCCGGTTGAAGACGATAAGGTCAAGCCATCACCCCAATGGAAGTGTTTGGTGGGACTAGATGCTTCAGAGTCCGGGAGACCAAGCAATGCTGGCGGCAATGGAGACACCCCGCGGACAGCAATGGCAAGGACGCCTGATAAGTTCAAGTTCTTGGCAAGGGCCGCGAATGACTCCTCACTATCCCCGAGCCCGTGAAAGAGGACTAGAATAGCGGTCGTAGTCTCCGGGACTTCGGGGTATACTAATGCGACGTGCAACGAGGGTGACAGCTGGGTGAAGTCTTCTTCCTTGGGTATCCGAGTCGGCATTATTCCTATGACGGGGGATGGTAAGTTGTGTAAGGCCGGACATGAGGTTGTGGAGCATGAACTTGCTACGAAATCTGGCGAAACTACCGGTCCGGCAGGTACAATACCCAGTACGTTGTTCTCCATCGGAGCCGGAGCTTGGAGCTTTGATTCCCGCTACCGCAGAAAAGCTTCCTACTGCAAACCCCCGATTTAATGATTCAAATAGACCATGAACCCCCTTTACGTAATAAATATTCGGTATGTACGTTGAAGTCAAGCTTCAAAACGTAGATCATATATGTCGTGTTATATGTAGATTCTCTCAAGTATTCTTATGGTATTAATATACTTGTTAAGACATCCCGTAACCCTTCAATGTCCCTAACCAGCATAGTAGCTTTGGCTTACAACTGCGATTGACTGTATCATTGTCTTTGTCGCATAGAAAAGGAGACCCGATAATCGAATCAGCTATCATTTCTAGTTGTTCACATATGATTCTTCCCTTCTCTCTTTTCGACTCCTAGCTCTGGTACCAACTTCTTATATTTTAGCCATGAGCTATAATTTCATTGACTATGTTTATTGCGCAGGGTCTTCGCGAGGACGATAACATCCCTCGTTCTTATTCTACGTGGACCAGGGGCCGTTCGGCCTGGAGACTTTAGCTCGGGCGGGCTGCCTAGCTAAGTATCTGAATCGCCTATTCAACATCTGTTCAATACTTATATAATCTCTTGCAATAGTCTTTTAGATAAACCCGGAAAATCGGTGACTTGTAATCCAGTTTCCCTTTCACGAGCCATGTCCCCGCTGTGATCTTGTAAACCACAGAGACAGTACTGTTGCGCCGTCCCTGAGCGAAACCCTTACAATTTGGGCTCCTGGATAATACATTTTGGCGAAGATTGAACTACCGAGCCAAAGTCAAAGAGCCGGATCTCGTCCCCTCCGCAATTGATGGATGGTTTTCGAGAAGCGATATCGCCATGGTCAAAATCCCAACTAATTTCAATATTCAGTTGCCAGTGAACAGACTTCTGGTAAGACCGCTACGTACATAATATTGGCGTTGTGTTGGAAGTGTCTTTACTTATCGGGTCGGCCTTGCTATAGACATGGTGGATCGGACTAATCCCCATATACACTATCTAATCTTATACAACATACCCGTCATCAAATTAGAAGCTATGCTCCAGACATGTGTGCTTCATGAGTGGGGCCTTTACAAGCTTCTTCACTACACCTATATACGCTACGGGCACGTGTCCGCCTTCCAAATATTATGATTGACTGATTGCGATAGGTCTAGTATACTACGCGTGGATGAATTGGGAAACTTGAGCCGTGACTAATGTTGCATAGCAAGCGACCATTTACTAGGCATTCGGGTAGGTAGATAAGTGTTGTCGCGTAGGTATTTAAGTTACTGCTGTCAGTTCGCATCATTAGTGGTAAGCCAGGTGACATTGCTGTTGATCTTTCCCTACTCAGACAAATGGTAAGTCGCAAATAGTGGCATATGTTTGTCTCTTTGGCTATCGGTGCCCTTGTGGCGGCGGGAGGCGTCGTCGCTGCCACGCCACGATATCTTGCACCGCTTCAAGATATCAACTTCCCTTCTAGCGAAAGTGCGAGGAACCCTCTTCAGTGGCTAGGTGCTAATGGGCCATGGTTTGCGGGTAGGGAGCCATGAATATCTAGTATCGAAGGCCGCTCTCATCACTAACGCATGAGTAGGTCCGAACATATTCGGAATTTCCCCTGAAGTTCCCAAAAATTGTCACGTGGACCAGGCTGCCTACGTACTGAGGCATGGGTCGAGGTATCCAGATAAAGGAGCGTACGAGGGTTGGGTATCAATGTACGAGCGGGTTCGTTCAAATGTCCTATTCGGTCGACTCGATTGAAACTGACGTCTTGTAGTTTCGAGCTGGCAACTACACTTCAAGAGGGAGCCTGTCCTTTCTGCCAAATTGGCAACCTGTCCTGAAAAATCCATCGTCGCAGATTGCGATGGAAAACCCTACCGGTGCGAAGGAGTCATAGTAAGTAGTATCTGGAATCATTCATCACCGCTTCTGGTCTCTGTCAGAGCGGGTATTTCCTATTGGGCATGTTCGGGAATCTTTCTCTCAAACAGACCTTAGAACTCGTGATCAATCACCAGACTATCCGGAAAACAAAGAATACTGACACAAGAATTCTACAGTGACCTAGGATACACATTACGGACAAGGTGAATATAACCCCCCTTCTCTCTCCCTCTCCCTCCCTCCCAGATGCGTGTGTATTAATTTCTACAGATATCCCGACTTGTATCAGGATGGCGATGAGTTCACCGTGTGGGCCAATAACTATACTCGAGTACTTCAGACCGCTTCAATGTTCGTCCGTGGCTTTCTAGGGTACGCGGCTGCCCAGAACGGAAGTATCATCTCAGTCACTTCGAAAGGGTTCCCGGCAGCCCTTGGAGACTCACTTAGCCCTTCAGACATGTGTCCGGCTTTCCAAGACTCTGAAGGGGGGGACTTTAAAACAACCTGGGACAACATCTGGGTCCCGCCTGTCCAAAAGCGCTTGCAAGCACTGGTGAAGGGCAACCTTACACTGACAGCTAGCGACGTGAGCCAGATACCGTATCTTTGCGGTTTTGAGAGTCACATAACAGGTCAACTCTCTCCATGGTGTGATGTGTTCACCGACGAGGAATTGAAACAATACGAATACTCAAACGACCTTCGATACTACTACGGTGTCGGTCCGGGTACATCTCTCCCTAAGAAGATGATGACGCCTTTCTTGAACGCGCTCATCGGCGTACTGCGAGTGGGGCCCGATGTTAACGGGGTCAAGAACGACGGCTCGGCATTCAAGCTGCCTAAGCTACTCATGACTTTCTTGAACGATGGTCAACTGACTGAGCTTGTCACGGCAAGCGGGGTTTTCGACGACCAACCTCCGTTGTCTTCTACTAAGAAAGACGATTACAGACTCTGGGTTGGGTCCCACTACGTTACGATGCGAGGTACTATCGCCTTCGAACGCTTGAACTGCACTACTGCCAGGTCGAACGACGCCTATATCCGCATTCGCCTCAACGATGCGGTGTATCCCGTTCCATGCTGCCAAAGCGGCCCAGGGTCCTCATGTCCACTGGACGATTATGTTGAGTACGTCGCAAAGAAATATGCTGCGGAGGGCGACTGGGTCACAAACTGCAATGTAACAGTCGTGAAAGATACGCCGACGACTGTGAAGGGAGCCAGTTTCTTTACAGATCTTAGTAGCCCTTGGGTAAAGCAGATTGCCCCTTATTAAGATACTTTAATTGACTTTATTTACTCCCTGGCATAGTCTATTAGTTTCCTAGTCTTGCCTACCTTTAGAGGTTGAAGCAATTTCGAGTCGTTTTGTAGACCTTTGACTGGATTGTAAAATGCTGCCAATTAGTATTTCCATCTTAGAAATGCTCAAGGAGACTCTTCGTGGTTGAACACCAGGATGATGGAAAGATTATCACCGCAGCTAGAAATTCGACTTCCTAGAATTCAATGCTCGGCCAGTAGGCTCCTCATCTAAACAGGAGGTCGTCAGCCACTCCAAGTATGTGGTAACTTGTGAAAGGCTTGAGAAGCCTATATACCTATAACTTTGGCTCATCGCATTCGTTGGAAGCCAATATTAGAGCACAACTCCCAGGGTTTTCTTTTTTCATTTATTTTCCCTTTTTCTTGTTTTGAGTAACTAAATGCACTCCTTCCATTCTCAATCTTCTCACTTTTATAATAGATATCCTTTATATGCATGATTGTGTACGGGTGCTACCTACATGTACACTTGTAAGTGAATGGATGCAGTAGGTAGCTAAGAGGAGGTCCTGTCCACCCAGGCGTGATTGGCCCACATGCATTTAAACTGCAATTGTACATAACGGTACACATACATACTTTTGGGTACGTACTTGTTCCTGCAGATGTATGCACATTACCTTAACTTATGTACCTTAGTAGCTTCCTGCCGACGCCGACGGTAGGGGTTGCGGCTCTAACCTTTAAACTCCATCGATCTGTCTCGAGGACAAAATACCTGCCAGTGCATATTTGACCATACTGGTACCTGCCTACTGCCTGCCTCTTGACGAGGCCCATTGCGTTTGCGACCGGCAGAGTCTGATTCGCTTGGGCTTGGCAATTTCGGAATCAATCGCAGCATCGCCACGTCTGCATCACTACGTCCGCCGGTAGCAGTGCTAGCAGTGCATAGCTCGATGCGCCGACATGTCTAACCGGTATGGCGGGTCATACCGCAATGCCAATAACGGCGGCACCAATGGAGGTGGCTACGCTTCCTATGGAAGGAAAGATGAAGATTATGACCCCTTCGGCGAGGGCTACACCAGTGACCGCTATGGCACCCCTCCCCAACAACCGAATCCTCGACGACCGCCACCCCTCGAGTCAGCTCGCAATGCCACCTATGCCTCCTCATCCTCCGCCAGGCTCCAGCGGGCAAACGAATCAAGTGCTGAGCGACAGATATCCCAGGTGCTGGAGCACATCAAAGCCGAATGGCCTGCCATGGTCGAGGACGACTGCATACCTGTGTCGCTAGCCCTCCAGTTGCTTGACAACAGCTCCGTCGGCCGCGCCCACGAATACCGCAATTTCAAGAAGACTCACCAGTACCTACAAGATTCCCTGAAGGGCATCGTCCATGAGCACCACCAAGGCTTCAACAGCTCCATCGGTACTTTCCACAAGATCCAAGGCAGCATACAAGCGTCGCAGAAGCGAGTACGTGCTCTCAAGGAGTCTTTGGCTGCCTCGCGGACGAGCCTATACACCACCGATCCAGACCTGAAGAAGCTATACAAATCTTCGCAAATGTACGACGATGTCTTGCAGACACTGAACGAACTAGAAGATCTGCGGACAGTGCCCGATCAGCTGGAAGCGAGGATATCGGAGAAGAGATTCCTGACTGCTGTCGAAGTGCTGCAAAATGCCCTGCGCAAGCTGAGGAAGCCCGAGCTTGACGATATCGGAGCCCTGAGCGACTTGCGGGGCTACCTCGCAAACCAGGAGACGGCCCTAATGGATATCTTGATCGAGGAGTTACACGAGCATCTGTATCTGAAATCGCCTTATTGCCAGGAGCGATGGCAGAACTTGGCCAAAAACCAGGGTGCCTACAACGAGAGCTATAGCGACTCTGTCGCCGTGACGCCATTCCATTTGGTACTGGATACTATGGACTTTGAGCATCCCGTGACGGAGGATCCGGCAAAAAACCCCGAAGCAGACACTTTCTGGTACGTGAGTCTAGTTGTTGAGTCCCTCAACAGGCTGGGGCGGCTGGAGAGCGCGGTAGATACCCTGAAGCAGCGGCTCCCTGTCGAGCTCTTTTCTGTCGTAAATGAGACAATCAACGAGGTCGACCAGAGACATCCTAGCTCGCTACGAGGCGGCTCGGGAAACGCACAGGGTCTGCACATATATGGGAGCAGGGAGACTCAAATGCGCGCGGATGTTATCTACGACCTTCTGTGGACTCTATTTGGCAAATTTGAAGCGATTGCGGAGGGCCACCGGATCTTCCATGAGTCCATCAAGGCACTCATTCGACGAGAGGGTGCTGGCAACAACCATTCTCTTCTTGGAAGCTTTAGGGAACTGTGGAATCTCTACCAGAATGAGATTCGGTCTCTGTTACACAACTATGTTACAACAGACGCGGACGTGTATCAGTTCAATTCGTCTCTGAGGCAGGGTTCGATAATGAATGGTACGAAGGACAACTCGAGAGAACATCTTTTCAAGTTCTCTGAGGCAGACGCCAAGTCTGTTGAGATGACCACCGAATACGAGGCTCTTGACAGCATCATACAAGCAGCCGTTCCTGGCCTTACGTACGATTCTCGAAAAGCACAGGCATCCGACAAGAAAAATTCATTGGCCGTTAAAGAGTCTAGGAAGAGTGCACATGCTGGGGCTTTCGAAAATAGAAACACACCTGGCTCCCACAAATCACTTGTCGAGCCGAGTGTTTTCAACATGAGCCTTCTATTACCGCCGACTTTAATATTCCTCCAACGCTTGAAAGCTATTGTGCCTCCCGGGTCCGACTTGGCTGCGAGCACATTGACGTCTTTCCTTGATAACTTTTTGGTCAACGTCTTCCAACCGCAGCTGGATGAAACCCTTGGGAAGCTGAGTGATGCCGTTTTTGGGGAAGTGGACTCGTTCCAGGAAGACGCGGACTGGAGCTTAGTAGCGCGCCGCCCAGTCTTTAAGGGGACGACAGCATTTTTCGCCGTCGTGACTGCTTTTTGCCAGATGCTCGGGACGATCCCCCATGACCAGGCCCTCAGTTCTCTCATTATTTCCCAGATGATGAGATACTACGACCGGTGCTTCGCGTGGTTCAAAGGGTTAGTAGCTAAGGCCCAGGAAGCCGCCGCTGCACCACAGTCATTGCGATATTCCGCAGAACTAGCCACTACAGAAGGCGACATCCAGGAGACGATCAAGAAACTCTGGACCTCGGACAATCTTGATCCCGAGCTGATAGAGAAAGAAGTCGGGTTGCTTATCATGCATACAAATGAGCGACCCCTTGGGCCAAGTGATATCATACAGGATCGCGATATTATCTCGTCGTTATGCCTCCTATACACCAGTATGAAGTGGCTCTCATTCAAGGTCCTAGGTCTAAGACACATCACCCGCTACGACACAGATTCGTCTCAACAGACAATACCAAAGAAACAGAACCGCCGCTGGACCCTTATAAATGACCCTAGTAAGGCAAATGGCGAGCCACAAGGTCCTGTGTACCTCCCAATGACGCAGGAAACTGTCCAGTGAGTACCGAAGGACAAGTAATATGGGTTTCTGCAGTCTTCTAACTAACCATCCGTTTAGATCATTTGACAGCATAGTATCGTCTTATGAAGAGTTTGCTGGCACTGTGCTCCTGACACTACACATGGAAATCCGATGCCGCATCGTCCAATCTCTCTACGTAGCCCTATCGCCCCAGACCGCCCCATATGTTCTGGGCGACCAGGAAATCAAGGAGCCGGATCCGCAGATCCTTTCGCTCAACGCCGAACTAGTCGCTTACGACGAGACAATCGTGCGCTTTCTCCGGGACCGAGAAATTGCCTTTGTGCGGACAGGCCTAGGTCTCCTCATAAACTCGTACCTTGTGAGCAACGCGCTCGCCACGCAACCTATGAACATGCGCGGCTGCGAGCGCATGCAGCTCAACATTCTCGTGCTGCAGCAGAACCTCAAGAACATCGAGGCCGGCGTCGACCTGGCCCGTGCCGCCAACTACTTCAGCCTGTTCCAGGACGGCCCTGATCAGATCGTCAACAAGGCTAAGCGCGACAAGCAGCGAGAGGCGGAGAACGACGCCGTGCCCGACTCGGAGAGGTTTACTTACGACGAACTCAAGGCGCTCGTCGAGCTATGCTACAGTGAGCAGCTCGCGGACCCCGAGAGGGGTGTCGCAGCCGCGGCAAAGAGATCCATGGGCGAGAAAGTTTTAGCGTTGAGCGAGTACATGTGGCAAAGTTAAGAGATGGCGTGTGTACAAAAGTGTTATACCATGATGAACGAGTGTGATATCAGGGAACGGTTTACAGGAATATGTATATATACATATATGTTTATGGTCGGGGCTTGCGGCACAAGACTCCTTCTGCCTTTTGCATAGCATCGGCCTAGTGGCGTTCTTTACGAATAACAATAATTAGATTGTTAGGAATCATGAGGGGTGATATTTAGCTGTCGGGTGAAGGATAAGACACCAACCATATATCTGAGCACCTCCTTTCTACTTTACTGGTGACCAGTTTTTTTGCTCTCGGCGGAGCAAACAACTTGTGAATTCTAGTGCAGCACGACTTTCTACCTCCCATATCACTGCCGAGTATGGTTGGGAGTCCGAGCCTAGAAGGACGTATGCATCCGACTGTACCACGCCGCATCAATGGGACACCAGCTCATCTTGAAACGCACAATTATTCCATATTCTACCAACAGCAGCGTACGACTGGTTGCACTTGACGATGGTCGTGGGGACCCGTTGAGCATTGAGCGACGAGGTAATACACAAACGACACGTAGTGTATCACTACCTTATCCGGACGGGCAATTAAGATGGTATCTAGTTCTTGCCTCTTCCTCTATTTTCGCCTACGTACGTTGCATGTCCTATGCTCTGTGCGATTACGTACGATTGTGTTCTCGAGCGCCCCAAGGATCTCAGGTGGCACGGGATATACGTATGTAGACCCTGCGGAGACGGCTGAACGGTTAGAGAACATGCAGGTATTCGGTTGGGTAAGACAGATTGCCATGGACGTGGGTTACTATCGGACGGGTAGACAGAAGGGTGCCCCTGTCACGGGAAACAAGAAGGTTGGAGGCATGCAGCATAGCATGTCTTCTTGCACTGCCGTCAGCTGTGTGTCTTTGGCCACTCGGCTATGGAAGACTGATGTAAGTGGCGATCATGAGCACTTATACGACCAAGTACGCCCGCTGATTACCGGCCTCTTATCACTCGATATACCAAGACGAAACCGAGCGGGAAGGGACTTAACCCTGATATTGCGATGATATATCACAACTTGGTAGTAGCGGGGCCTCACGCTTGCGCGGCTCTGCACTGAGGCCGAAAGATGCAGCCATTTTGGAGCCTATCATTGATTACTGGACTACCGATGATTGGCGATCGACATGGCAGGTGGCTTCGGGGTGTGGCTGTGCGCATATTTCGAAGCTCTGTTTCCAAGTTTTAAAGTCTTTCAATTGACGTTGGGAGTCGGTAGGCGATTCGTTGTGGCCGTCATTATGAGAAGGATAAGCTCATGTCAACACAGTGCGCGCGCGTGTGTGCATCCTGTCAAGCGACTTGAAAGAACTTTGCTGATGGATTATGAACTGAATTGAGTCTGCAAAGCTTATGTCTTCAGGCGAAGTAGCCAACACGATGCGACATTGCTATGTAGTTGGCTCCAAGCTTACCCGCGAGGACTAAAATAGAAGCAAGTGGCCAGACTTCCACCACCACCTCCTCCCCAGGCCATGCGCGGCCGTCAAAAGGCATGTGGGCACGAGCTATACAGAGTATACGAAGTCTGGTTCCGAATATAGTCTGTTCGCTAGAAGCTCAAGCGGCGTAGAACAGAAGAAAAAAACAGGCGGTTCGCTGTGATGCGGTACTAAGATATGTACCACATTGCAGGCGCCCTGCAAGGGCCAAACATGGCCATGTGGCGTTCCCCAGGGACCTGTGACGCGAAACGATTAGATTCGATTGGCGGAGCTAAGGAAACAAATCCTCCCCCCATCCCCAATAGGACGAAAGCAGAGGAAGAAGCGCAACGTTGCCAGAGTACCTGAGTCCTAGGCGACGCAACATCCGCAGAGTGCGTGGGAGGATTGGGAACCTGGGACCTCCTGAGTCCTCATCAGTTGGTCGCGCAAGTATTTGCTGCGCAGTAGCAGAGTAGGTAGGCTACCTGGCTACCTGACCTAGCAGGCATAAGGTAGATTCTATGCCTAGATTCTCTGCCTAACCTAGATAGCCGTTAACACGTGTGTTGAGCAGAAGAGTGAGGAGCAAGTAGTGTCATTCATTGGTGCCGACGTAGCAACAGGAGAAATTCTGTGACGGTAAGTGACGTGGGAAATACAAGGGTCCGTCATTGCGTTCCTACATCATCACCATCATGCTTGCTGGCTTGATGAGATGTCGGTTTCCGTAGGCAGTACCTATCTGCGCTACATAGGCGGGCAAGGAATATTTGAAACTCATAGATTGAACGAGCTGATTGATATGGAGAATGGAACCCCTTTTTCAACTCGAAAGACAGATGGAAGCGAGGAATTAGGTAGTACGGGATACACCCGGACTAATAGAAAAGCCATGAAGTATACCCAGTAACAGGTTATATCCATATGTTAGGATACCTAACCTGCTAACCTACGTCCTAATCATAACATGTACTATGCAGAGTGGGAGTCGAAGCAGGGAACTTAATTAAAAGGTCAGGGTTATGAAATTGACCCGTATGCAGTTAGACAGCCACATATGTGAACAGTCAGGACAGTGCAATTATAGGTACCTAACCTAGATATACATATATGTATGTAGGTACGGAATATGTAGCGATGGGACTTCGATGGTGCACGGTTGCGCCACCAATGACTTTGGCTTGGCATACCTATGTATTCTGTAGCAGTTTGCACCTCCCTTAACTACATGTACTCCGTACCTAGGTACCTAATGAATTCACACTGGCTGACTCCCCCCTTCCAAACCTCCAATCATCCCCAGCTCCCAACTCTACAGTTCGCAGTAGCACGAAATTAACAAGCCATCCAGCCATTCAAGGGGGGATTGAATCAGAACTTGACAAAATCATCCACACGGGCCGCGATCAAGCTTATTTTTTTTCTCACCTGTTCATAAAACCCAATTCGCGTTTTTCATCCAATCTCGCTCGCTTCTTTCGTTATTTTCAGATTTCTGATTTCCGTAGGCAGACGGACGGTTCGCACCTTTCACAGCCGCCGCAGTCCCGAAACTCGCAAACCCACATTCGTTCTAGAACATCGCCCTCTTCCCCCCCTGTTTACCTATTTCACCTCCTGAGATCAGGACCAGGGCTGCCAGGGAGAATATACACACATCCATTTGCTTGTGAAACCGGACCACACCAGAGAAACGAACATTTGACGTGCTCATTCGCGTTATTGCAATTCTCGAGGCCGCACTGCTCCTTGTAATCTAGCAAGCAGCGTGGCAGCGTTCGGCAAGAAGAGAGAAGAAAGATCTGGCAATGAAATAACACAAAGGCATTGACGCCTCGACAAAAAAATCACCTAGTACCCGCCTCGTCTCCACATAGGATTCCAACCCGTCCACCTCCTTTCCGCGCGACCAAGAAAAAAAAAGAGAAGACTTTCATCCTCTACCGCACCACCGATCATCTTCGAGCAGGTCTGCATCCTCGGATTCCTGCGACGAAGCCATCTACCTTCGTTCTACCATATCCCACCACCGTCGTCCTCGCCCGTCGTGGAAAGCGCGTTTCCTTCCATTCAAAACGCCAACACACTCGTTCCTCCGCGCGACGCATCAACAGTTGTCCCTGCTCGTCAGGAAATTCCTTCTCAGGCACCTTCTGTAGTACATCGCCAAGGAATTCAAATCAGATCCGGAAGTACAGTCAGAACTGCCCAGCATGTCGTAAGTCTCCTACCTATTTAGCATTGATAACCTTCTCAGTGCCATATACGTGCTACAGACGTGCTAACAAGTTGAATGTTGAAGCCTCGGGGGAGCCTTTCGTGACTTCTGGCATACTATGACCAGCTATGACCGACGTATGTTTCAAGGAAAGTCCCGCACTACGATTGCTGCTAATCACTCGTTCAGACTCGAGCTATGATTCTCCCTACCGATCCGGCCGTCATGTGCCTCTCAACAGACAAAGCACCTTGACGTCAGTCGCGACTGCCTCTGAATCCCGAGCTGACATCACTTCTCCCTATGTCGACGAACTCGGTCGGTTATCAGGCGGTGTTGATGGTACGGCCTACATGGGCGGCGGTCCTTCTCCGCTGTCGCCTAGTTCCAATGGCCCGTATTCCCCAGGCCTGCGGTCCCTCAATGCCCAGCAACACAGAGACGATGGTTTCGAAACGGTTAGCAGCCCTGGCGAAATCCCGATGCAGTCGTTTGCCGACGGCGTCCCCCCGGCGCCCCCGGTGGTTCATTCCTGGAAGCGCATAGATCGGTGGGCAGAAGAAAACTACCCAGAGTTGTTTGATCAGCTAGGTGAAGGCTGCACGGAGAACGATCTCAACGAGTTGGAGCACCAACTGGACTGCACACTTCCTCAGGATGTTAGAGACTCACTGATGGTTCATGATGGGCAAGAGCGTGGCGGTAACCCGACCGGCATCATATTCAGTCACATGCTTCTGGATTGCGAAGAGATTGTTCAGGAGTGGGACCAGTGGCGGAAGGTCAATCATCAATATCTTCTCGAGACGACGATTGTGAAGCCGGCAGTCCCGTCGAAGGCCTTCGGTGGCAGCAGTCAGGCTTCTTCCTCGAAGTCTGCGCCCGGCTCTCCTGGTTCACAGAAAGGTTCGTGGAGACAGGATCTTCAGGCTCGTCAAGATTCAGTCCCCCAAGGAGCTGTTCAACGAGCCTATGCGCACGCCGCTTGGATCCCTCTGGTTCGAGATTGGGGCGGCAACAACCTGGCCGTCGACCTTGCCCCTGGTCCAACCGGTACATGGGGTCAAATCATCCTGTTCGGCCGGGATTATGATACGAAATATGTTGTTGCGAGGTCCTGGGGAGCTTTCCTCGCTCTGGTCGCAGATGATTTGAACAGCGGTAAATGGTTCGTCGACGAGGATAACGGCGAACTCAAGCTACGCGAGTTTAAGACCACTCGAGTTGAGCCGCCTTATTTTGATATCCTAAGGTGGAGAATGGACCAGAAACACGGCCGCGGCGCTAAAGCGGCCGCGAAGCGCAAGTCAATGGCTCCGGGTGGTGCTACTTCCCCGGGCGGTTCGCCGTACGCAAGTCCCACAGACTCCAATGGAGAGGCTCGTGGTCGCACACTGCAAAGATTGAGTAGCCCTTCGCCACTAGGCAGTCCTAACCGCCCGGGATTTGGAAAGTCCAGTCCACTTGCACGGGTTGCCGAGGAACCAGCTCTTTCGGGTGCGGGACTCAACGGTGCCCAGAAAAACAAACTAGTCGAAGTCGAAACACCGCGCCAGAGCGACGAGTCTTCAAAACGTGAGTCTGTACCCGAGACAAAAGGCAAAGAGTCGACACCACCGAAAGCCGAGCTGGCGAACGGCAAGCTCAATGCGGAGCTAGAAGAAGGGATGAAGACTATTGAGATTTGATGAGAGTTGAACGACCAGCCACGACCAGCAATGTACCACGGCAACTCGATAGACAGCAAAGGAACGGCGTTCAAGGCATCAGAGCTGGTGGAACTCGACATCAGTCTTTCACTTTCTGCATACAACAGGGGGGTCTTTTGGTCTTTCCTAGTGGCGACTTCTTCACGGTTGCTTCCGATTCATAACTCATCACGGTTGGAGATAGCATCAACCAACGGGGACTTAGATATCCCCATGCTCGACTGTATAAATCCTAGCAGAGCCTAGTCACACGATTCCCATCGCCGGTGCTTCGGAGGCATTCGATTCGGTCGGTGGTTTATACCTTATTATTGTACTAATACTATGTCTCCCTATTTCTCTTCGCCGAATCTGACCATGCGCCGGCTCAAGATTTCTCGGGGAGCGGAATCCTGGAGATGGAAGTGGCTTTCCCCAGTGGATGAAAATGGCAAAGCCACTCGCAAGACGTTTGTACACTTGACGGGAGAGGCGTGCTAATTGCGGTTGCGTTAGCTGATTGTTGTGGTACCACCACAAATCTCCAGGACAGTATGGAACACCTGGAATGGAGGTTTTGGAGCATTCGGCAGTCATAACAGGCGTTCAGGCAGACTAGTGCTAAGTCTCACACACAGGCGTTGATGGCAACACAACAGTCTTCGGTGATAATACGAGACAAAACAGCATGATACATTAGGGGCGATTGGCCATAAGATAAATACTTGATGGGGGGAGGTCACAGGTATGAGGGCTGCATACGTATGTAGCTTTTAATATAAATCTTCATACCAAAAAATCATCTCAGCGTTCAATATCTTCAGTTGTGACTAGTAAAATTGGCTATACTGGTCAGTCAAACTACGATTTGTAGATGAGAGGGTTTTGTAGATGGGATGCTCAAGAATTACTGTTGATATGTACTTACGTGACTCATTCCATTATTGAAGCTTTGAATGTTTGCATATTATTAGTAATATACGGGATTACTAGGTATAAATTCACGTGATTTATGCATCTGACTTTATGACTGCCAAGCCTTAGTCGTCATCAGCCTCATCAGGCCCACAACTCTCTTACCTTCGAGCTTGCTCCAGCCTGCCTCATTCGACCAGCGGGTAACATCGCGTCCCACAGTAGACACAGTAGAAGCTCACGACAGCTCCTTCTTCTCCTTGCTATTACCTCTCGAGTCCGTTCAGATATCCTCTCATAAAATAGCGCGAAACCCCGACCGAACCCCAACTACCTCCTCCTAAGCTCTCCGCGAAGCTCGTGCACTTTCAGCATGGAGGACGACCGACTGTGGAAGTTCGGCAAGCCAGCCTGGCTTAACAGCGCCTTCGCGCGCAATGCCGGTGTCTACTCAGCCGGTGCTCTGGTACGTCGCAAACCACATCTCTCCTCTGCCAGACTCTCTTGCTACCTACTAGATTGAACGACTGGCTAACCATCGACCCCCTTGTGTGCTGCAGTTCTCCCTCGCATTCTACGTCCTCATGGACGCGGCCGTGTGGTCCAAGTCGCCGCTCAACGGCTCGGACGTGCACGTGAACTTCGTGGACTGGCTGCCCTTCATCTTCAGCTCGCTGGGGATGCTGATCATCAACTCGGTGGAGAAGACGCGGCTGTCGGCCGACTCGTTCAGCTACTCGGGCTCGGGCGTGGCGTGGAAGGCGCGCGTCGTGCTCTTCCTCGGCTTCGCGGCCCTCGCCGGCGGCATGGCCGGCGGCGTCACCGTCTTCGTCCTCAAGTTCGTCGTCCCCAGCGTCAGCTGGCCCATGATGGGCATGGGCGTCGAGAACGTCGTCGCCAACGGCCTCGTCGGCCTCAGCTCCGTCGTGCTGTGGATCAGCCAGAATATGGAGGATGAGTATAGCTATAATTTGTCGCTGTGAGGGACAGGAAGGAGCTCGACGTTACGGTGGTATACCTAGTGGGGGGAATCCATGCACGTCTTGAGGACCTTTGAGAAGGACGAAGTTCGGGGCCGAGATTAAGGTCTTGCAGAGAGACCGCGATAGCTCCGGTGCTTAGACGGCAGCACCAGCGGGATGTGTTTATTACTTGTTTGTACAGTATGGCAAAGCATCTGGGCGTCACTGAAGAGTTTAGGCGGCTAGGCGTAGCAAGTTAGGATTTTGCTTTGTTTACATGAGTGTCAGAAATGCAAGTTTTTTGGGTGGTATTGTTTTATGTTTCGCTGTCGGTGTATGGTAAGAAACTGAAGTATCGATATCCTAATTGTCTCTTATGCTATTTCTCGCAAAATAGTAGGTATCTACCTCCTACACGAGACCTCTACCTATGTGACTTCATAACGGTATCCGCTTCCCTAGGTGCGACGCAGAGGAAGTATTGGAACTTTAGAGATCCATGGTTCTTATGCTCTCCTGGTAATCAACCGTACGCTCAGCTCCAAGGGGCAGTACTTTCATATCCGTCTACGTAGGGTCACTCTTCCCTTCATTCTCATACCCCTTTTTCTAAGGCTTATAGAAGTCAAACCGAGGCAAGTCACTTCCTCCAACGCCGTGAACTGGTAGTTGATTCAGGAGGCAAGACCGAAAAGGCTTGAGAGGTCACTTTTCTTGGAATGTGAGATACGTAGGTAGAAGTACAAAGGTACAGGAATTATCTGTGGTAGTATCGCAAGATTCCTTCCTCGTGAAGTACGGCTCAAGTCCTTCACTTCCTAGGAGGTACTGGGGCGTTCTTATAGCAACCTAGACGAATTTATGACCGTCCATCTATGAACGCCACTAGATAGCAAGACCTTACAATGAACAATAGCCCTAATTTAGACACCATAAGTGCCCACCTTCAGTTAGGCGTCCTAGTATCATGATCCATCGCCAGCACTAGCCAAATGCTACTCGCTTTAACAAATTAGCTGCTTAGGCGAATTGACCAGAGGAAAGGCCACTTGACACAGAATATCAAACATATTGGTCAATGAAAATCCAAACATACATCTTCCCAGCTTAGATTTATATCTCGTAAGCTATAATTAGTCAATACTCCTGCACTCCATCATCAGTATACTCAGACCAAGCTTCATTGATATCTAGCTTATAGCTGTGTAAATCGACACTGGGAGCCTAGAGAGCTATCTCACCTGATACAGATAGCATATGCTCCCTTGGAGATGTTTGCCTTCTGTAAACTTAATGGCAATCATATTCTCACAACTATATGCAGCCATTACCCAAAAGCCACCAAGACGGCGTAAATATTTTCTAGATGCTTATGTTTATGCACCAATACAGCTACAAGTGGCCACTCATCTTCTTTGGGGATTGTGAATTAGCTGGTGTCTACTGTCAGTTCATATTTCAAAGTCATCCAATGGGTGCTCCGAGCCCCTATGAGACTGGTGCACTGCACTTGCAGCAGCACAGGAAATACGCCAGTATCTGGCTTACAGAACGCCCGATAGGGCTTGACATACAATGAGCACTACTTAGAATCACTTTTCAGGATAACAAGCTGAATACTACCCTCAACTAGCCGCAGGGAGGATACAGCGTCGAAGCACCTTACAGGTGAAACGTCTACGGACAAGAGTTGTTAGATGGATGTCTAGATACGTCTATTAGGTTGGAACCTGGTACGTGTATATAGAGTAAATAAGTTTAGCCTAGCACGCCTATATGCCCCAAGGGAGGCTTGTGTGGATAGCCGCTACGCGGCGGTCCCCCGTCGTCAACAAAGGAGCCCTATGAGTATTAGGTGTAAGCAATCCTAAACTCTTTGCATACCCAGACCCATAATCCTAGCGAGATACTGCAGGAGTTGCTTTGAGCCCTGACTCTCGGCTGTAAGTGAGGATTCCCCTAATGTAGTCTTGCAGGCGGTGGAATCTACTCATATGACAACCACGACTAATATCTACCTACAGCAGGCGACTCATAATGGATATATATTGCTTGACTTCGACGAGTGAAGCGAACTTTCCGTATCCCCGATCAAGAAGTCCTGATCCGTACGTAGGTATGATGCAGCTTAGACAGTCCTGGCCCTAGCGAGCCGCAACTCTACTATTCAAAGCAGAGGCGTCGATACAGATAGTCCTCCGATGTAGGCAGAGAGAAATATGCTCATCTGCATGACTAGCTTTGTATCTCGTAGCCCAATGCAAGTCCTTCTACGACCCCTTAACAATCCATCGATGGTAAGTACGCCTATATATGGTGGTAGATATGATATCTCATTTGTGTTTTGATTCCCCAAATTGATAGTTCTATGACTATAAATACGAAGAGTCCAACAGGGTATCTGATCTGAATGGATCCCTGTGATTACTGTTATGTTAAAGATTCCTAAGTAGAGCCTATATAACGAAGTATATTAGTATTCTGCGTCATTTGATGCTGAATCTAGATATATTAAGATATTCTCAAGTCATATGAGAACACTGGTCCAGATCTAGTCCGGCAGGATGGGCCCTTTCCATATCTCTGGGAACTGGCAGGGTGTCTATAACCGGAATATTACTACTTTTTGGGATAGTTGAAAGTCCCTCAGCTGCTTTGTACTTGCATTAATCATCTCATTATACAAGGTTCTTAATAGAAGTAGTGTATAGGAGCATTTGCGTGAGGCCTTGACCGCTATGAGATTTGCTGGACAGACTCCTTTTGGCAAGATTTAGGACAACATCCGAAACAACATTCTCTGATGAAGCCCATCCATTGGGCTATTCACTACATATTACTGGATACTAAGTGACTTCTAGAGGGTAGAACAAAGGATATGCGAGGCTGATGTGAGCGATTGCGGCCTGTTGATAAAGTATACACTGCTTCCAACTATTGTAGCTTCTGCATAATCCACACATAAGTCTAAATACCAGCATTTACAGTCTTGAGGCAATTCAGGGATGCTATTCATCGATGTCCAGTGTTTCATTCATACTACGAAGCATACAAGACTATTAAAAGGGACAACTAAGAGGCCATACGACCTAAGGCAAATTTGGCTTAACATACTATTCAAGATGTACGAATGCCAAACGGCAACACTGTTCATACCATATTTTCCTTCTAGCTTAAGGGCAAGTTCCCTACTTTCGTCGGGCGGAACTATTATTAACCATACTACTTTCTACACCAGAGCAATTTCTTGAGAGCTGCTGCTTAACAGAAGCGAGTACAACAGCACCCATGCAGTATCGACTTGATCTTGGCCTTGCTAGCTAGCTTATGAGCGATGTGGTACATACTGATACTTCGCCTTGGAATAAAGTCCCAAGGGGTGGGTTTGTCACAGTGAAGCACATCAAGTACTTATACGGGCTGAATTTGGTCATTTAGAAAGTCAACCATCTCGCTCATATGGCCTCCGCTGGTCATGAGATAGGCGCAATTGTTGCTTCTCTTCAACTTCTCTACCTAAATACTGGTGCCCGAGATCTTCCTAGTGAAGCCCAACGTAGCTTGCTAGGATTTCCATGCTCGACCCCTCACAGGATTTATGTGCATGGGCAACCCGCATTGCAGTCAAAACAAGGAGTGGTCGGAGTGGTATCAAGATTTCATTAGTTGTATGCTACACGGTTCCGAGTAGGCATCCTTCCTCCAAACGGTCATGATGAATTGGTGCTGAACGCCAGCCCTGCTGCCTCTACCATGACACCTAGAGACGTATGCTGATCCGCCAATGCCTACACCCATGCCTAATGGTACATTATACAGTTCGTATCATCATAGTTCCTTGCGCCAACTACGACAGGGGCGATAGAAGCCTAGGAAAGTGTCAGTCGCGTTAATGAGGACTGCAATGAGAACGAGTGTGCTTCTATACCGGATGACTGAAGGTCGCGGGTCGCTGCGAGTGTAGCCTGGGTACTCTATTAGAATGTGCTGTCGTATCAAAGCGCTAGTTGGGGCATACCGAGATAGAGTATCAGAGGAAGGTAGCCGCTGTGTATATACCATTAGTCGCAAACCCCCAATGATTGCTGATAGGGAATTCGTACTAGTGCATGGCAACTCTTCCGACCTCAATGATCTTGCCAATGCGCTCCTATCAAGTCCGTAAGCCCGGGTCTGCGGTGGTGATGGTAATCTCGGTATCCATACCTTGGATTCTTCGGAGAGGCTAAACATGCTGGGCAATCGGATATATAGTAACGAGAGGAACTATTTGGGACTTTGCGACGACGAAATCCTCAAGTACCTTATGATGAGTTGCGTGAACAGCTCCAGGGCTCGAATTGTTTAACCGGTAGGTACTTGTAGAGAGACAGCGGCGTCAAAAATTTAGGCGGATAAGATTAGGTTAGCATATCAGTCTACGGATTATACTGGGGGTCAGGTCGTCACTGTAAGGTTAGGTAATCATCTGGCTAGGATCTACGGAAAAACTCCGGTGCCAACCAGATCTGAATGGGTCGAGGTCTTCCCGTCGGCACCTGCATGATCTAACCTGGACAGCTAGACTGAATGTAGACTAGGCTCGGTCCCACCTAGAGCTCCAGAAAAGGTTCCCAGAGCTTTGATTCTGCCTGCCGTCGCAACAACCTGCACATAAGCTCTTGCGCCTACCACAGCAACAGAACGACCACCATCAGATCAAAATGTCGGGCGCAAAGCATTGGTAAGCATGGCTTCTCCCAGGACATGACAGATCACATGATATATTCACATAACAACAACATTGCTGACCATGAATGAATGAATCAGGGAGCAAGACAAGGAGGCCACCGTCTATGTGGGCAACATCGATGAACGCGCGACCGATGCTCTGATCTGGGAGCTGATGGTCCAAGCAGGCCCCGTAGTCAACGTACATCTTCCCAAAGATCGAGTCACTCAGTCACACCAAGGCTTTGGATTTGTCGAGTTCAACGGCGAGGTCGATGCCGACTATGCTGCCAAGATCATGAACGGTATCCGACTATATGGCAAGGCTCTGCGTGTTAACAAGGCCTCTGCAGACAAGCAGAAGCCCCTGGAGATCGGTGCCGAGCTCTTTATTGGCAACCTGGATCCCATGGTCGATGAGAAGATCCTTTACGACACCTTCGGTAGATTCGGCACACTCATCGCCCCACCCAAGGTAGCTCGTGACGACAACGGGCTGAGCAAGGGCTATGGTTTTGTCAGCTACAGCAGCTTTGAGGCTAGCGACGATGCTATCAACAACATGAATGGACAGTTCCTCATGAACAAGGATGTCAGCGTGCAGTATGCCTACAAGAAAGACGGCAAAGGCGAACGGCATGGAGACGAGGCAGAACGAATGCTTGCCGCCCAGGCAAAGAAGCACAATGTCACAGTCGAGAGCCAGCCCATGCCACCAGCACTCCTTCAGACACCCACGTCAGCTGCTCCAGTTCCAGCAGCTGTCGCACCTCCAGCTATGGCTACAGGCGGATTCGACCCTTCGATGGTGGCCGGAGTTCCTCCTCCCAGACCTGTTGGCTTTGCACCTCCTCCTGGAGCACACCGGGGACCCCCTCCATTTGGTCTCAACGGCGGACCTGCGCCTCCTGGCGCTGGAAGATCTAATGCCTTACCTCCAGCGCCATCAGGCTTACCAGCGCGCCCACCTCCATCTCAAGGCGGTTATGGAAGTCCCGCAGATTTCCACCCGGGTGCATTCCGAGGTCCGATGCCACCTCCTGGATTTGGGCCTCCCGGCAGCGCGCCACCTCCTCCACCTGGATTTACGCCTGGTTATGGTCGTTGAAGCTCCATATTGAGTTTCTAGATATACCTAGAAACTTTCTGACAATTACTTACGTATCTGTTGCGAATACGCCTAATTTTAGAGCGCGCTATTGGAAGTCTATATAAGCCACCAATATAGCTTCGTTGCGTGCTCGACTTGGAGGTTGGTGAGGATTGACCGGTCTTATTTCAAGCATTGCTGTGTCATGCTGTAGCTTCTACATGCATTTGGGAAGATGTTGAGGCTGAAGTTCCAGCCGCTCTTTCCCTGGGTCTGGCATGATTAGCAAGCGGCGATGGAAAGGACCTAATACGACATTCTGCCTGGATGGGGTCTGGAGGCTGTGTATGGAATTATCGTTTGCTGAGGCTGTTCAGGCGCAATGAGACTGGAGCACGATTTGGCGGTGAACATCCTCCCTTCTTGATTTCTGCAGAAGGAATTCTCACTGCGTGGGGGCAAGTTTACCAACGCCTATTGCAGTTCATGGCATGACTAACAGGCGATGACAGACAACATTCATAGATAGATACCAAAGTGAAACGAACTCGAGACGATGCATCAAGCTTACCGTCGGGATAATCTTATTCTTTGATATGACTACGAACTTCATGTGGTGTCCCTGCAAAATGTCTCTTACTAGTATTTCTTAACAAGCTAGCAGGCTCTACACAGGCTTCTACGCAGATATGACGGTTTCTAGGCCCCGATTGATGGAGTCTGTACCGCTTATCACGCTGACTCGGTTTGGGCATGATAAACCAGACTGTTTTTCCAGCCCTAATCCTTTTCAAAACTGTAGTCCTACCAAATACGGCATTCTGCTCGTGGATAATGCCCCATATATGTAGCATCACGAACTTTTGCTAACGGTTGCTCACTATCTGCAAGGTTGCTATGACGCTATTCTCATGCGCTTGATATCTAGACCATGGCGTATTCTTAATTTTCGCGATATGTAACTACATATGCACTCACGTACCCATGTGAAGGATCGAGACCCTAGCACCTAGTTCTGGTCAAGATGCTTAAGCCCCCTGTCTGCAGTTCTCGATCTTGAGGGGTATGATCCAATCCGAGACAGGCGGAATTGTAAGGTTGGTAAAGCCCAATGAATACTAGGCATAAGACCCCCCCACATCGTGGATGATATCTTTGCGTTATGTAATATGTATTCTATTGCTGAGATCATCCACTTGGCCTACAGGATATTCGAGACTATCCGATGTGAGCGAGTGTCACTCATGCCTACTTGCTGCTGGTCAATCAAAAACGGAGGGATGATCTAATGTAGATCGATGAGGACTGACGGAGCCAATAACAAACCTCTCCGTGTACACACTTCGAGAAGGCAAAGACTACATAGGCATGGCCAGTGCAGTTCAGCTGCGACTTGATCTCCCTTTGTCCCTCGTGAGCTATCAGTCTGCACACTTCGGGTCGGTTGCCATATCAGTACGAGGGGTCCACTATGTATCTATATAGTACGTACCTATAATAATATAGTCTCCTTCTCCTTGCATGAACCGGAGGTAGATCCGCCTCATGTGGTGGTAAACAAGTTTAGCGAGAGATCTTGTGTTACACTGAAGGCTGCATCTAGTGAATGAAATATACTTGTGTAGACTTGCTTCGGGGCCACGGCCAACACTCCTGCTTTACATAGTACACGCCTTATGAGTTTCGTAGGCTGTAGGAACTCTAATGCGAATAACATCTGAACCCCTGCAGAATGGCGTCAATAAAAACGCACACTCGGGAGACAAGCCACCTAGGAACCTATCTAATAAATCATACAACCAAACACCCACAATCGCACTATAAAATTATATAAAAGTGACAAGCTAGCTCTGATTTGAATAAAATATCGTATAATGATTTTTTTGAATTTTTAAATCTTGATGCAAGGTAGTTGTGTTGATTAGAAGGCAAGGTTGTGAAGTGCTGTATTGATGTAGCTGTGTGGGTGTTTTCTGACGCTATTCTGCCCTGATAGATTCCTCGCCGCTCGTAGCCAGTATCTCGGCGTTGGGTCGCACAGCAGAACCCGTATCCATTGCATTGGGAAAGCCTCGCGAAACTCTATTTGCCTGTACGAATGAGGATAGGGCGAGCGAACAAGGAGAAAGCGTAGAATACAAATAAGCACCAGATGGAAACTTCTATCAGATCCGGCACTGCGAGATCGCGTTACGCCACATTACTGCAAAAGCCATTCCGGAACCGTTCCAAGCCATTCATCCAGCCATACTCAACTACTACTAAATATGTATGTCTGGAACTGGATCAAGGTACATGATGTACTTTCCACGAAGTGGAGAGCTGAAAACCCTATCCATACAGTGCGGTGCAGTGTGCTGCAGTGCGTTGCGGTGTGGTGTCTGCAGTCGTATGGAAACACATTCACTTTCTGATGCCAGAGGCAAAGAAATCATGCCCTCCTAGCATGTCAGCGATAGGTTTCGCAGCACTGAGTTGTGCTTCTGCAGTCGTGAGATTTGACATCATGGTAGTATATGTTGCGTATAATTTAATTCTGGTGCGATTGAGTCACGGTGTGTTGCTCTGGACTCAAAATTGCCGAGAAGAGCTAGCACTTTTGAAGTGGCTGGTTGTGACTTTTGTTAATATTACCTGGCCCTTGTAGTACTTGGGGGCCGTGGAAGTATCCGATACTTCGTGAGGAGGTGTCTCGGGACTTTTGCTCATTAAGCAACAGACCAAATGACTCCGGGGTTGAGACAAGGTATATGTTTCGGGAACGCTGTCAACTGTCTTGTACAACAACTTCGATTGGACAGTCGTCATATATCTTGTTCGGTGGCGTCGCGCATGCCGCTTTCTATGTACACGTACGTAGTAGTAGTATGATTAGAGTCGAGATGTAACGCTGGGTAGATTGTTGAGCAGACGTTCCTGACAGCGGCGCGATTGTGGACCTAGGTTCCCCTTGCCTGGGATCTCAGGGGCTTTACTTCACCGTCGCTCCGACATTTTCACATCTACGGTTCAGCTGAAATGCCACCTCTGGGCCGACATCTGGCTGCAGCAATCAGTACTTATTATAAATCGTAATAATATTATCCCACCAATAAATAAATAAATACAATAAAGACGAGGAGGCAATCCGAATATTTGGATTGATGTTCTCATTCTAATTGGTTAGTCCGAATCACGCTAACTCCGAGTGAGGGCTTTTTCCTCCCTTCCTCCCTAGCAGCCAAGATGAGGCAAATCAATCAGTGAAGCTGAGTCGGCTCCGGTGTGTTGAAGATTCTCTCCCAACAGCATCTGAGGGGCTGAACATCATTGACCTGGGGGCGAGCCGGGAGATTGTTTTGTGCCAAAGATAGTAGAGACGAGTTGCTGTTGCGGTGACCGCAACCATATCCCTACCTACTAATATATGAGGTTCTATTACTCACCAACCATGTATGTGGATCACGGATACCAACAGAATGCGCTTCAGTGGTCATGGCTGCATGGATTGCGTGTCGTACACGAACCACAAAGTGAGATATGACACGAAGTAGGGGCGCGAGCGAGTTGGAAGCTGCAGTTTTGTTTCCATGGATCTATCGCAGATCCTGGCAGACTCGTGGTGTCGGGTCAAGGCGTTGGGCAGAACAGCGGTTGACAGGGTTAGAGATGTTTCCTTGGAGCCCAAGAGATGATATATGATAGATCTCGGCCGTTCGTAAATCCGACTGCGTCTCATAGATTTACCATCGTCATAGGCCTGCTGCGTTAATGAGGTGGTGGAGAAGCCTCATAAGCGTCCAGGGTATCGTCAATGAAAACAGGGGTGATGCGTGTGGGTGGGTAGCAGTCAGGCAGTTCAGGCAGTGAGGTCTTCATAGAATATTCTGTCGGGCGGTTTGCCATTACCAGAGGGATAACACGGTGAGCTATTAGAGCAGGGTTCAGGTTGTGATGATGACTTTGTCGCATTAAGCTTCTAGCTAGAAACATCATGTACCTGGGATTCTTGAGAGATAAAGCCGAGATAGTGACTACATGCTTGTAACAGTAGAACGATCACGGAGCTGGCTCCGGCCAACAGGAATTTTTTTTGTAGCCCATAGCTGTTATGTAGACAGCATTGAAAGATCAGTCTTGGGGTCAAGCCTGAATGCCTAGCTGCAAATTGACGAACCCCTGGCCTGCTGCCCTGGCAGCCCGGATTGTGACACATGATAAGATCTGGTTAAGAACTTCTCATTGCAAGGCGAGCAGGCATTGATCAAGAGTAGCGACAGGCCATCCACATCATGTGATTTAATAAGTGAGAGTTGTTTGCCAATATATCACGTCGCATTGGTTGTCGTCGGGTTTAAGTTAGCTCTGAGCGTCGGCCTTAAAACGCGCCTAGTCTGTGCGTTTCAGCTCCGCATACCGTCGGTATGGCAATACATCCTATAGGTAATATACTCCGTACTAACTAATCTGCTATAGTATAAGTACGTAAGTAGTAGTAGCCAAGTCGTCGGAGTTTGACGGCGGCACGGGTCGATCGCGCAAGTCTTCACTAGCCGATATGCGCATTCTCCACCATAGTGCCATCCATCAGTGTTGCAATTCGTCCGAAACGAGGCTTCTCATGATCGAAATAGTAAAGCACCACATATCCACTGTTCCAGTCATGCACGTTACGGAGATCGATTGCTTGCTGCATGCTGATGGAGATCTAAGAGAACTGCAGGAAGGAAATACCTATCGCTGCCGAGAAAAAATAGACCATTGTGACGACGATTAGTACACCTGAACCCCCACGCACGCAATTCCTACGTTAGTCACGGATTGCCATGATGTTGGCTTGTTCTTGTACAAAGAAGAGGTAATGCTATGCATACAAGCCATCATCCAAGCGCCATCATGAGAAGTAGGAGAACCGTTGCATTTCAGGTAATAGCGCGACACACAAGATAAGCTCAGGTCCTGCCTTGAGTCCCTAGGTCCGTGAAGGTCTACAGTAAGTGAACTAAATCCTAGTATTGGGAAATTAAAGATACAATAGCTTTCGGATAGTTCGTGAGCCGCCCTTCGAGAGTAATGATTGGAGACAGTTTGTAGTATGTATGTAATTATTGCGTCTTAGCACCCTTACGTAGCAAGCCGCAAGCAGAATCTATTCGGGCAGTCGGGCCAAGCTGGCTGGACCGGGGGATCACCCATCAACCATCCAGCTGGGAATCACCAAGGACAAGGGGTCCTGGTTACATCAGGGTATGTTGCATCACATCTGTACCGGAACCGTCCTCCGGGCAAAACCCCCTGTCACAGACCAAAACCTACCACTAGTAGTGAGTACGTTACTTAAATAGCACATCATTAGTTCCAGAGTAATCTACTATGTAGCATACAACAGCCTCCAGTCTGGTGATTAGTGGTATTGGCTTCTAACAGCAAGCAAACGGGCTGATGACGCTTGTAGTTTGAAGAGGCTGAGCCACGAAAGCGGAGATAGTTGGTGATTTGCTCAGAATGACATATCACATTTGCATTTCACATTTTATCTGTGACCCTGTAATAATATTATGTTCTAAGTTACACAGTACTAGGCCACAATAGCCTGATAATATTCAATTGAGCGAAGAATAGACCTGATTGCTATACCATCCCACCAATGTGAGCGCATCAGGCCATCTTCATTACTATCGCCAGGTATTGCGTTACCTTGCCACTCTACTCAGGTTTGTACTCCGCTGCTCCGTCTCTCTCGACATTGTGAAGGTTACGTATTTCATTGACGGTGGATAGCAATCTCAGCTGTGGCTTGGCTATCGGAATTAAGAAGGGTTCTCGAAATGTGCCGACTCCGGGGGATCCAGGGCGCACGACTGATCGCCGAGCCAAAGTTTGTGTGGCTTGCATTGAACCAGTGCTACGGGATAACGATCCCCAAGTACGACGCCACGAGGCCTCCAATAAGTTGACACTTGCGAGATCGAAAGCTCTTGGCTACCCTTCATGTAGACCAAGACGTACAGATTCGCATCTGCAATATGCATGTGTAGGTAGAATATAGCGTGCAAAGAGAAATAATTGGCGTAGGATGGTGAAGCTGAAAAGACAGGATGATCACGTACCCTTCAAGCTGACTGACCAGTAGCTGTAAAATTAGTCGACGTTTGGCGGTGTGGCTAAGGTTATGAGACATACTTGCTTACCCATGTCCTAAATTTCGAACGAATTTGAATGCCTCTAGTAGGTTAATACCCTCGCCTCCTCGTCAATAAAGCCTGATGTTCAACGTGCAGGAGTTCGCTGAGAGTAGTAGCACGAATCCGTGCCACAACTTTGTGTGGATTTGAGGCTCTACTGGCAACCAAGTCAGCCTATAGTAGATCTTATTAACCAACGAAATCGGGAATACAATGCCCCTGCTGTCTTGGCATGCTGCTTCTGACACGTCCGTCTGTGAATTGGGAGCGTTGCTTTTACCCTCTGGGGAAATCTGGGGCGAGGGTTTCTCTTCATGTAAGCTGATCATGGTGATGTTTGGTACTCGGACAGTGGTTGACAAGCATAATACCGTCGTCAGGCTGATTCTTCTACATCCATCATCTCTTCACAACTCATGATAGACCTGGTGGGTTCCTATAATAATGTCGCGACTTAGTTTTCGAAGTAAAAATATATTTCTCGAAAGCTAGCGGAGGATATCCTTAAATATTTACTCTGACGATGTTCATAAAATTACGTACGTTTATTAGTTGTATTGTGCTTCAGATGGTTGGAAATTTGTACCCTTGGAGCTGTACGCCAAGAATGTGGCTTTATAGTACGCCCCGATACACCTGGGATCTATGATTCCCTGCCGAGATTGGAGTAACTATGGAAGAGCCACCCTTAATCAGTAGACGTTTCAGCTCCTAGTAAGATTCTGATTTGATGTCCCTAAGATCTTGCCGCTTCCGTCTCGATTTCCGAAATCATACACAGTACTATGTTATAAAATCACTCTCAAGACTACTGGCTCCGTACGCTCCCACACAGACTATACGTTCTAGCTGGGGTTTTTTTCGAGGCTCTTGATAGTTGACTCCACCTTTTGTATAGTCGGCCATTTCCGGCCTGACCCAAACCTATCCAGTTTCCTTTCTTAAGCTGGGATTCAAGTATAATAGTAATATTCGAGTAGTTAACACCTAGTCTAGTTGCGCAATTTAGTAGGTTTACGGACTTGGCAGTCAAATACCAGGGCTCTCGTACGAAACGGTGTACAGTTGATATAGTTGGCGAATGCATGGATGACGAGGGCAACTAAGGTGCTCGTGGCTGTATCAGTTTGTCGCGATAGTCTATCGTGCAGCCACTGATAGCTGATTTACAAGGTAATGGTAAAGACTATCTAAAGAGAACTTGTTATGTGTACATGCGGGGTGACGCGGCCGCTTTATCAATACAGGTCCTCTAATAGAGAGTGTTAGAGACAATGCATAGAAGGAAACCAGAACTGCAGTAATTGTGCTGCTTATCATACCGTCTTCTACTCAACAGTGGACTATTGAGGAATATGTATCCATCACTCTGAAAACCGTATTAATAGCTCTTGTTAACTGTGTGCGAGGTTGGGCTCGAAGGGTGTCATCCTAACGAGATTGTCACGATGGGCAGGGAAATTCCAGCTACCAAGGGAGTCCTTGCCTCTTCCACTACGCTAGTTTCCAGTCTCACAAGCCCAATTCTTGACCACATCTACCGTTTCCCATCTCATTCATCGTTCTTTTTGATTCCGCTTCTCATTCACCCCCTTCGTCATTCACGTCCGACCCTGGACCCTGGGAAGAGTCCTCGTTAGTTTATCTTTCCCCTGCCCTAGGTCCCTTGTCCCTCACTCTCCACGGATGTCACACCCCTCTGAAAAAGAAGAGCCAAGATAGAATCAGTTACGGTAGATCCGCTTGATTGTTGAGAAAAAACTTATTTTTCCTGTGTATGGAGCAAGCTTTTCTACATATTCTTCTCCGACATGCTAGAAATACAGGACATATAGGCATTACACTGTGACTACCAGCTCTTCCGGAACTATAAGGCAGTTAAAATGGTGATAACTCGGAGATGTGTTAGCTGATATTCGGCTTGTTGCCTTGTCACTTACATGGTTTGCCTTCTGCTAGTCCTCAGCTGCCCCCAATCTGGTTAACTGTATATACACTGTAAAATGTCTCATGGAGCTACAATGTGTGAGATATACCTATACACCCTGTCATTTGTCTGTGTGGTGGCAACCTGGTGTACTGGACTCAAGCCTCCTGAATAGAATGTAAATAAGTACCTGGCTGGCTCAATCTTAGGCATGTCTCTTATTAGCAAAGGGTCCAGGGTGGGGGTTTCTGGTATGAAATTCTAAGCATGAGAAGTACATACTCGACCAGCCTGGCTCTCACACTTACCCACTCACATCCAAGCCTCAAAGTTTTCACTCTGGCTGTCTGGGTACCAGGTTCTCTACGCACCCTCGTGGTATCCCAAGATCTGCCTGGCCATACCCGGTCGATTGGTTCCCATTATTAAACCCCAGTGTACATCACTGAGTACACTTCGATTTATATACTCCAACTGACACCCCAGATCTGATTCTAGTCTTGGTTGTTCCCAAGATCTCGGTTGTTGATCTCAACTATCATCAAACTAAACGACCTCTCGTGCTCTCTATAAGTCGGCGGACTACTATTTCCTTTTATTATTCTTTCCTTTTTGGTGGCATTCTGCTTCGTTTCCTTTCCTTCAGTATCTCAAAGCATAAAGATAACTACTTCCTATCACATCTGTCATACCCTTTAATCCAGTATAGTTCATTATCATATAGGCCTTTAATCTAGAAGGCAATCGAGCCTCAACGGCATAAAAGACCCTATCCGATCCAACTAGTCTTGCGTTAACAGGCAAGACTAGTTCTCAACCTTCAAACTGGATTTAACAGGCAAGGCACCAGAACCCACAAGTTGGGGACGATGGCCACCGCAACAGCCAGGTCCCGAATATCTGATTGGGCCCATCGATACCTACCAATCTAATCAGCGACCGGAAATGCCCTCACAGTTCATGATGGTTCATGCGCCCGGTGTTTCCCCTATGCCAGGTATGCAGGTACAACATTACGAGTCGCATAACTCGTTCGGCTTCGGTTGCTATACGCCTCCATCCCCGCCCCCGCCTCCTATAGCGCCATCATTCAGACCATACCAAGAGGAACACTTGCCTCCTAGTCCGATGTCGACCGGCAATGAAGGGATACATGGGGGCTATCAGAGGGTTTCTGGCCAACATTCGATGGGACAAAACGTGAGCCCCTGTATCAAGCCTGAGCCACAAGTCCCTGCGCGAACATCGCCTACTTCAGCAACCCACAATCAGTCAAAGGCAACTGCTCCCAATACTACTAAGAACGATCACGATCAGAATACCTTCTCAACCCATATCGACGTGATGATGAAGGCCATCCAGTTGAAAGACGAGAATGGAGAGCATCTCGAGCTTGAGGATGCCTACCCCTCTCCACCGCAACAAACAGATAGCAGATGCCCAAGCCCAGATAAAACGAGCGCAGCATGCAAGCGAAATGGAAAGGTGCGCCCAAAGCGACTTGTCTGTGAGGTTAAAGACTGTAAAAAGCGATTCTCCCAGAGAACCCATCTCGAGATTCACCAACGGGTCCATACTGGAGAGAGGCCTCATGTAAGAGCTTGCCCTGAGCCGTTATATGTATAATTACTGATGGTCGATTGAAGCTATGTCCAGTACCTGGTTGTGGTCATCGGTCTAACCAACGGGGCAATTTGAAGGTACGGACATCGACGATACCACCACATTCTTCTCTGACAAGGTTGGCAGACCCATATTCGCGTTCACACCAGGGAGAAACCCTTCTCCTGTGCCATTTGTGGCAAGAGATTTGCTCAGCGCGGGAATCTCAGCGCACACAAGGAGATTCACAACAATACCAAGAAATTCGCTTGCATCTTTCGCAATTGTGACAAGAGATTTGGCACGCGTGGGAATTTGAAGGTCTGTCCGATACAAAATCTTATTGAACACTCACGCAGGCATACTTATCAACGTCTATAGAATCATCAAAACAACTTCCACATGGAGCAGATACGATATTATACGCAGAAATGGAGCTCGTTGCCCAAAGTGCCGGAAGAGGACCAGGAGCTCGTCCAGCATTTCGCCATGGTGTACAGGAATAGCAACAAAGGCATCAAAGGCCGCGGCAGCAATCGTAAATATTTAAAGGATACAGATCCCAGCATTGTCAATTTCCTGAGTCACTACCACCCTCAGCATGCGCCTGTGACACGTCAGATATCACAACCCGTGCCACTCCCACCACACGACGGCCTGCCTTATCACGATGGTCTTGGCCATTATGGAATTACCCGCAACCTCCAGGCTCCCTATGAAATGTTCGATATGGATAAAGCAAGTATCTGCTCTGGTAGCACGGCGACCACATCTACTAGCCCGGGGGCTATCTACGAGGGAGAACACAACCGTGACCTAACCCATCAATATCAGATGTACTAGGGCTGTGTTCAACAACCATACTGCACGGGTTCAATAAACTCGATGATCACGACGATGACAGTAAATTGGTCGGTGTACGACGCACGACTCGGCGAGAACGGCTACGATCTCCACACATGGACAAATAGGAGTGGACTAGGCAGTAAAATCATGAGCGGGCGGTGCAACTCGAATTAAAGATACCAAACATCGTTAGATTTGGAGCGGCTTTCTGTTGCTTTTTCAACCTACAATTTTTTTTATACATTATCAAAGACATAAACGACAATCATTCTTTTATTACATCACGAGGATTTGGGATCGAGATCGACCAAAAAGCAAAAACGGTATCCCGCTGTCAACTGCCGGCGTTGGATCTAGAGAAGGAAGAGTAGCCTCGTCGGCTCGGTCATCAATTACCATCCGGGGCGGCAGACTTTCAGGTCCATTTGGCTCGGCGGCGCTCTGTCATCAAATTTCAACAAGGCGTTGGGGGTGTTTTCACTATTCCATTTTCTCTTCCAGCAACTGTCTATTGTCTCCACGCTGTCTCTCCTACAGTGTTCCTTGTACTTTTCCAAGGTTTTCACTATATAGTATGTTAGGGCTGTACTTGTTTCGCTTATCTCAGAGACTATATATTCGAGTTTCACAAATAATAGGGGAGAGAAGGGAGGGGAAGGGGGCAGGGGGCATAATGCATTATCTGGTAGACACGCATCGGCGGCGGACTGGACGGTGGATTACTTGCTTTGCCAATCAGGTGCTGGACAACGAGAAAAGAGCGGTGCATATTTTACCAGTGCCTGGGTTGGCGGTGTCTTACTATTGCCGCCATTGGGGGAGGATATACCAGATCTTGCATGAAGGTTACTAGACCTTGAGGAGTTATTCGGCAGAACATGGATGTTTTGCATAGGTAAAGCAGCTTGCTTGCAGCGGAAATAGCAACTAACCTTAGTCTGTCAGGTCATTGTCTAATGAAATACACGGTTTTGTAACGAGTGCCCCCTTTCCTGCCTAGCTTCATGATGTTTGTCATATGCCAAGCGAGAGGTTACTGCGTGCTGCAGCCATCCGCGTGTGACGAATGGTGCCGTCGCTCAATAAACATTCCTTGACGGGCAGACATGTTGAATGGTAAAGGCTAGGCCCGGCGGCCGGAAGGGCTTGAGCCGCCGGCCTTAAGTGCGCCAGATGACGAGCACAGGTGTCTCATTCGCTGCGAAAGGTGAGCATGTCCCAGTCGTTTCTACTATGTATGTGTTCGCGATACTCCCCAAATAAAGCGGTCAGCAAGGTGGCTGATGACAACTCCCGAAGTTATGTCGGCGAGATAAACAAATGCCTCATTAGGTTAGGGGATCCCCAATGATCGATTCACGTCTCCAAACCATGCGTCACAAATGCTACAATGCTCAGGTCTGTTTGGTGGCTTGAACCTTTTGACTACAGAAACAGTATGTGTCTTGTGAACTAGTCTCTCATCGGACTATCATGTAGGTTCCTAGTCGATATGCCCTGCAAGTGTCCTGTTTAGGAAGCCCTGTAGGTAGGTGAATGCGATGGGACAGCACGCCAAACGCCCTGCAAGCCTCACCGCCAACTAAGTTTCCGTCAAAGAAGCTTCCCCATGCTTTGCCTTATAACTTGCCAGCCGAGTCTACGGGCTCGAACCCCGCGTATTTGGTTCGCTGCTGTAGCACCTAGATCAACAGACGACTCACATATCGGTACGACAGAGAACTAATGTGGGCGCTTCCGATTTCGTTCTCGAGGCTGGGCTGGACTGCCCATCAGGTTCTTCTCGGCCGCGGACTCGGATTTTACTGAATTACGCCGGTGCTATGCGGCATTGCAGCTCGCCGTAAAACATGGGCCGAGTCAGCCGCATATTCGCCTGGCTGGAACGATGGGACTAGGACACCACGCCGGTCAAAAAATCCTGTCGATATCTCGCTTCAGAGAAGCAATATTCGAGAATGTAATGGTTCAGACTGCAGTCGGCAGCTAGTTCGACTGAGCCGGAATGCGCCTATTGGCAACCGTAACGGATGCAGCGGTTACGCACATCTGCATCATGACAGCGGTGTAGGCGCGCTGCGAGGAGAAGTTCGTTAACCTCCATGCAGCGTGGAGACAAATAGGATGTTATCTCCAGCTTGGATTTCGTAGTCCTCTTCACCCTCCAGTTCCCAGTCCGCGTCATTGACCAGGACAAGGATACCGGGCCGCCTATCTTACAACGTTATCATGCTTATTATGAGTTGTTGACTGAAGACGCGCGTGACATGTAACCATCGCTGGGTGACACAGCAGGGGATAAAGCCTTGCAAAGTATTGATATAATTGGATATCAGGGTATGACGCGACTTACAAGTGAGCTTCAAGAACAAATAGCTCTTTGCGGGAGTCATTCATCGTATGATCACAGAGATACTTAATCAGATAAGCGATAGTCACCGGCTTCCCCTCTTTATCTGCGGCTGGTATGGACAATGAGTGGCGGCGTTGATCTGAGAATAGCATCTCGAGTCCGCCTCTATGTGCATCGTCAGCACCTAAATCTCGGAATGCTACACAGAAGTCGAACTGGCCTGCTGAGGGTGTTGAAGACTTACGAAAACTCAACCACAACCGAGAGCTTAGGCACCTCATCCTCCTTAGTTGTTGTTTCCGTTGTAGAAGACATGGCTACTATGATGGGTTGTGAATAGTGAACGGTCGTTTGCTTTCTGGCTAACGCCTAAGTTCTGAATGACATACGGGGTAAATCACCGATATGTAACTAATATGGGTTAAGTGACTGATATATGGCTTAAATAGATTGAACTTGATACCTAGGTAGTGTGGGCTCGGTTCGCCTCGGGCCGAAGTCCACTCGGAACCTTAGCTACCTTACCTAACTAGAACTTACATGCATAGATAATGTGCGTAGGTGACTTACTTGCATATTTCGTTAGTAGCTCTAAGCTTATCCACGAATATCACCACCAGGCAATGACCTCGAGCCGAGACATCCTTACAGCCTTACAATGTGATTAATTCCTTTCAACTCATCCCTATGACACAGGATCATGCGGGTATCTCTCCCGCCTTCGTTGAGTCCATCGCGGGGTTATCCGCCGGGTCCATCGCCACACTCGTCGTCCATCCCCTCGACATCGTGAAAACGCGAATGCAGAGTACGTCATAACCCCTACTAACTCTGCGTCCATTTTTCAATAAACAGGTGGACTCACCTCCTTTACCAGTTCATCGGAGTAGTCCAGCAAGCCCTCAGAATCTGACAACCATTTCACTGATTCGCACTCTGACACAAACACAACACCCCGTCGCATCTCTCTACCGGGGTCTCACGCCAAATCTCCTCGGTAATGCGACCAGTTGGGCCTCTTTCTTCTTCTTCAAAGCCCGCGTGGAGCGAGCCATCTTGACTTTCAAGACGCCGCCGGGCAATAGCGATGTCTCGCTCTCACCGCAGGACTACTTTGTAGCCTCGGGCGTCGCCGGCCTCGTCACCCAGGCCCTCACGAACCCTATCTGGGTCTTGAAGACGCGTATGCTGTCGTCCGACCGGAGCGCCGCCGGCGCCTATCCCAGCATGTGGGCCGGCGCTGCCCAGCTGTTCAGAGATGAAGGATGGCGAGGCTTCTACCGAGGCCTGGGGATCGGCATGGTCGGCGTGACCCACGGAGCCGTGCAGTTTGCGGTCTACGACCCCATAAAGAGGATGTACTTTGCCCGTCGGAAGCGGCTTCGGAAGCCCGAGGAATTGGACAGCCTCGAAAAGCAGGGGATGAGCGTTCCGGCCACCCTTGTGATCTCTAGTTTTGCCAAGTTGGTCGCTGGCGCGGTCACCTACCCCTACCAGGTCATTCGAAGCCGGTTGCAAAATTACAACGCCGAGGAACGATTTGGACGAGGCATTCAAGGAGTTGTGAGAAGGACCTGGACGGAAGAGGGCTGGCGGGGCTTCTATCGCGGTGTCATTCCTGGGGTCGTAAGGGTGTTGCCCGCAACCTGGGTCACATTCTTGGTATATGAGAACATGAAGTTCTACCTGCCTCGATGGACAAGCGTGGGATGATTGGATATTGAAAAGGGATAAATTACGTATTGGCGATTGGTATTGATAATGGTACATGGTTCTAGAAATACCCTTTCATTGTATTATTCCATGAGTATCCGCTCGGCACAGCCGCCTCGCGAAGATACCCTCGTTCTTTCATGCCGCTACGTATATACGGGTTCTGGTGATAATTGAAGCTAGAAATCACTGTTTATACACCTTCGTAACTCACACATATATCTTCTATCCGAGGTTCATCCTTTGACAATATAAGGGACGGCCGAAACATTCTCTAGACATGATCATTACGAGGACAAGCCTAATCTAGACAATCATAGATATCAATATGAAAAAGCCTACTCCATTTGAGTTAAGAAAATGGTTTACAGAGCTGGAGTTAAAAGGCTCCCATTGTCGACTATGGAGTAGACGATATCTGTTTTAGAGAGAGCAATGGATTGACGAAGCATTCTCGATTTACCACTTTGCAACCCCAAGTAGCGAGGCTGACGCCAACCAATACCATAGTCTTGATAGAACCTTCACACCACTGCATGAAATCCAAATACTCTTAACTTTACCATGGCCAAGAAATCCATCTTAGCGGCTAGATTAGGATTATTTTCGTTACAACTGATAATGACAGAAAAACCGGCCCCGCCAACATTCCATTACATAAAGACCAACAAGGAGCTCGATTAGGTATGATTCGCTCTCCTCCTCTCCTCTTAGGTCAAGATCACTATTGCCGGTCATATTCTAGTTGATCTAATCATGCCACAATGATGTTTGCGGCTTGAGGCGTAATCGCTAATCTGGGGAGTCATCGTGGGTAGTCATGCTTAATTATCAGCCCATACTACAACAGTTTGTCAAAAAGCAAGGAAAAGCCGTACATACACCCAGCCGCAATAGATAAGACCGAACGGGAGGGGGGCGGGCTATGGAAAGGCATCTGTGTGACCACCACCACCACCTTTGGTATAAGCTCTGAGAAACGAGTTTCCGAGTCAGCCAGCCGGGCCGCAATGAAGGATTTAGAGCCCAATTCCAATAATCTACAAGTCAGCCCAGCGTTTATATCCCGTTTGGCATGGGTAATGGTGCAAGCTCGTTTGGCGATGCGACCTAACACGGCCCCCAGTAATCCATGCTAACTAATTTGAAGCCGGCGAGAACTTTTGCTCAGCTCGTAAGCCACATACACAATAATCATGCAACCCTAAGAAGAAGCGGCAGCAGCAGCCTTCTGCTCGAGCAAGAATGCCTCCTCGATGGCCGACCTTCGTCTAAACACCCGAAGCCATCGCTCGCCCCAGCGCTTCACTAGATCCTCTCCACCGTCGGACACCACGGGGTCCATAATCTGGTCCTTGGTGCCTTGCGCCCAGCTGAGTAGGGCATCCTCCATGCCCTTGAAGAGCTCGCGCATGGCCGCCACTTCCTCTTCAGCGCCCTCGTTCATGCCGCTACTCACAACCTGTCTCAGGCGACCGGTGACCTTAACTACGGTATTGAGCACTAGCTCGAACACCCAAGCTTTGCTGAGTGCCTGGCCATAAGGGCCGGCACGATCGCTGACCAGGGCCCAGTCTATTACCGCGCCGGGTGTGACGATTGAGTAGTTAAGTAGCTTCTCGACAATGCTGATGGCCACGCCCGGATGAGCGGACCAGTAAGCCATGACCGCAGTGATGATTTGGGCTCTAGCCGCCTCGGACGCTGCGCCAGCATCTAGAAGCCTATCCTTAGTTCGCTCGATACAGGCAAGTACATGAGAGAGCGACTTGGATCCGACCCAGCAGACGGCAGTCATGAAAACATCGGTGCTCGAGACTAGAGGATCGATAGATTGATCCAGTGCTGCAGAGTGGATTCGATCAATTACGGGCTGAATCTCCTCGTCTGGAGCTTTGCGTTTGAGAAGCGCAGCGAGCTCCTTGCCTTCCTCAGCGAACGGTGTATCTGAATAAAAACATTAGTGCTCGTTGGTGCTGACCCTGGGGAATGTTGACTTACGATCATCATTGAACTTGAATTCAGGCGTGTCTTGCTCCTTCTCGGGGCCAATAAGGACTTGATAGGGCTCAGGCAGCGTGCCCTTGATACGTTGGGCGAAGCTGAGGCGAATCTCCTTATCTAACGCACCGATAATGAAGGCTTTGCATGGATGCATGTCAGGAAAATTGACATCCTCCACCCACTCTATCCACTTCCACATGAATCCAAAGTTGCTGAGATGGTGGGTGAACCAGTCTAGAAAGCGGTAAGAAAGTTCCAGGTCAAGGCGATGAATATTCTGGTACGAATACCGAATAGCTCGGCCTAAGCTGGGGGCCACCGCCGCAGGCGCAATCTTGCAGGATTCGGTCAAAACGGAATGATAATAGACGAGCTTGTGTTCCGGCGTTGGGAGCGCGAACAGCTGTGAGAAGACGGCATCAACGGCGACATCTTCAGGCTTCCAGGTCGAGCGGTCTCCCTCGATGTCTCGTAGCCGGTCAAACGGCGTCGCACGTTTAATAAACGTGCCGGGCGCGAAATAGCAGTCTACATCAATGAGAAAGCGGGCAGTGGCGTTGCGGTTGAAGTCTAGGATGTTGATAGTGTCTAGCAGTGCGTCCCTAATCAACGACGACGCGATACTGCTAACGGGGGGGACAGATTCGATGTCTTGGTTCAGGTAGACGGAGAAATAGATTTCGGGAAACAGCGGGCGCGGGCCAGTGATGACTCTCTCTGGGATAGATATGCCTGGTAGTGTGTGCTTTTGTGCATTGTCTAGCTTTTCTTGCTGTTCGATCTCCTCGAGGGGCATCTGCCACGGTCTTGGCAGGCAAGAAAGCTCCCAGCCATTAATGGCCTCATTTTGGAGCTGCTTCTGCAACAAACCAATGAGGCTCATGTTTGCCGTCGGGCTGTCTGTACCTAGTTCAGGGTGATACGGGTCGATGAGTACTTGTAGGGCGTGCGGTTCGGAGGCGATGACGTCCGTCTTGTCCATGAGCTCAGCCGCCTTCTGCTGCCATTGTGTAGGTGCGGTGGCCATGATGTACGGTATCGTCAGGAGAATGATCTTAACAAGCTCGGTTCCAATGGTCTGCAAGCATACATGTCAATAGGCTAGAATGAATGATAAGGTACGCGGTAGGCTTGTGGGCTTTGCGGACTCACATCATCAGAGCTGGCGGTCTGTAGATCGACAGCGCGGCTGAAGAGCACTTCCAACAGAGGAAACAGGCCGTCTCCCTCCAAGCAGCTCTGAAGACAGGCTAGGAACTTGAGGTAGAGCTTGACATCTCTCCACTCGCCGACTTTCACCTTTTCTTCGGTCGCAGTGGCGACGCGGGCCAGAAGCTCGTCCAAGACATCAGGCTTCAGAGAGTTGATGACCAGTACCACAGCTGCCACGAACGGTGTCTTGAGCGGCTGTTCGATGACCATCTGCGGCACGAGGTCCAGGAAGTTTGTGCGAAGCTCCTGGTCCTCGTAGTTGTCGGCCACAACGTGGGCGATAGATTGGACCTCCTCATGCCATCGTCGCAAAGGCGATTCAGCTAGACCTAGGAGCTGCTTGCGTATGCGGACAGGAAGTGGCGCGTCGTAGCGTCTGCGCTGTGGCCGGCGATCGAATTCATCATCATCTAAGAACGAACGATGCTTAATTAGCATGAGCTTTCTCTCTCTAAGGCTGAAGGCTGAAGGCTGCGAGCTGCTGACGCGATATGGAAATTTCAAACGAATTGTCATCTTACCTCTGAAGCGCCTTTTGCGATTGTTATAACCACCACCGGACTGCCGGCGATCGTAGTCGGCCATATTGTCGATGGGGTTGGAATTGATGCTCTCGAAAAGGTAGCACTTGAGGTTAAGTAACTAGCTTATGAAAGATATCGCGAACTAGCAGCAGCTTGCTTCAGTCAGGTCCACGACGTGACGGAACACGGAACCTGGAACGTGAATAAGTGCAGTGCACGGACCACTACATTCAGAGTGCCTTCTGAGTATGTACCTACGTACATACATACAGTTACGTAAGCACGAGTGCCCTCTAGATAGACGGATAGGCAGGTACTTACTTGGGTTACCTAGTAAAAGGTGCTAAGCGGATGGAAGGATTCTCCGAGGCAGTAGATTAAGTCGCAAACAAAATATGGATGAATCTGATCTACAATAATTCTAATGTTCGATGTGATTTGTTGTTCAATGGCTATTTTTAAATCCCAACTCTGCTGGAGTGACCTCGATCTCATCTAACCTTGTCATTCTGAGGTCTTCTTATGCAGCACTTTGCAGATTCAACGTGATAGACGGGACGTCTGTATCACCCATATAGTAGCTTCAATATCATGCTGCCGGTATTCACTTGGGTCAACCTCCTATTATTAGATATACCATTACGTTGTTGCTACCTCTCTACATATCCCACAAGTGCCTGAAATACCGAGTCGGATCCAACTCCGAACACCATTCACCTACAAATTGTATAAAAGAAAATGTCACAGAATCGAGGCCAATCAATTTTGACCGGGGGTGGCCATCCACCTCACGGGCACACTTGGTCTCTGGACCTTGACGAATCTTCTTTTGATCATCTAATATCCTGAACTCCCTTCGACTGCCCAAAGTGCGGCCTGGTGGCTAAGCTCAACAAGTGGACCTGAATGGTCGGCAGAGCCCAACTCTACATTTACTTAATCAACTACAATAAGGTAGTAGGTAGTATTACACGGACGTATTACACGAGCAGAACGCAAGCATCGCAATCATGAGCTACTCGTAATTACGTATCAAGATTCACAAATGGGCGCTGTTGGAGTTTGAAGTCGATGTTCTCGTGGACCAAATGGCTTGTCTTCACAATAGTACGCAGCAGTAATTGCCGCAGTCTTCTTTTCCTGGCCATCTGAGCAGAAGTAGTAGTACCCGGCCCTCCCTTTTAGTTACCGCCGTCGACGTGACGCATCTCAGAGTACGCCTTTCGAGGAAGAGAAAAAGAAATCTTTTAGAAGTCATGCCGAGTTTCCTCGAAGGTGCCCCAGTTCCCCCCAAATGCCATTGCTGCTTAGACAGGGAAGCTTGCCGGTTGAATATCATGTTCCATCCATTTCATCGCCCACGTGTCATTCAATACTACACTCCAACACCCTCCTCCACCTCTCACAAAATAACATATACGCCATTGTGTTTCCCCTGTAACATACGTGGGGAATATCTCGGAAGACCATGAAAGGGGGAACCGCCTCCTTGTGGTCGCCCACCACAAGGACAAAAGCGAGTTATCGAACAAGATAAATAAAAGCAAATGCCGTCTCGGTCATGCATAGAGAGAAGTCTAAGAACGCCTGTCGGATGCCGTGCTTCCAGTCAGTACTCCAGGATGTTGTATAGCAGCTGTCATGTTGCAGACGGGACGGAGATGTCAAGACCCAAACAAGCCTCGAATTCGCCGAGCGCTCCTAACAACACCCCCCTAAACAACTTCCCCAGCACGCCAAATCCCTGGAGAACCTAGCTCCCCCCCCTCTCTCGAGCTTTACATCATATTGTCCTTGAGTCCTTATCATGGTTCAAGCCGAAAAGCGCACCGAGGTTTGTTGAGAAGTCGCTGTTTTCCAGTTTGGTCGTCTTCAAAAAAGTCGAGCCGACAAATTTGAGCCAATTTTACAGGCTCAGTCAGTGAGTGAACGCCACAGCGACAATCCGAGCGCTAGGGCTCAGGCGGAACAAGAGCGTAGCTGGAAGCCACCGCTCAATCTAATTTTGCCGCCATTTCTTGCTTCGTCATGGGCGTAAAGTTGTCTATATCGAGTCCACGCGATGCCAAGACAGATTTCATATGAGCAGGAACTAGTTTGTGGTTGAGTGGCGGTGCGATGGATAGTTCTGTACATAGAGTCTAATTAGCAATCGCGCAATTATCATTCAAGATCAAGTGGCATTATACTCACCGTGCCTGGAGAAGTCGAAGAGGTTTGGTAGATCTCTCATCTGCCCGCTCGAGTGTCGCGAATCCGGCAGTTTCGTGTGGGGATCTCGAAGCTCGTCGAAGAACGGATGGACCATAGCATCAATAGCGCCGAGGCGTTCCGTCGGCGTGTATTCCAGCAATCTTGCTATCAAATCAAGGGCATTCGAATCTGCCTTCCTAAACACCTTACTGAATGGGTGCGGTTTGATTTGGGGAAACTTGTGCTCCATATAATTCGGATTCATAGTTCGGATTTGTTCTCGCGTCGGAGTTCCCAGCACCTTGATGATTTCTACTAATTGATCGATACCAGATTCTCCAGGGAACAGAGGTTGACCCAGCATCAATTCTGCCATCACGCAGCCTGTTGACCAAACATCTAGAAGACCTGATGAGCATTTTTCTCACGCGAATATGTGAACACATAGTAGAGGCATTTCAACCTACCGATTTTGGTGGTGTAATTGGTGGCACCAAAGATGAGTTCCGGTGCTCGGTAGTATCTAGAGCAAATGTATGAAACATTAGGCTCATTCTCAACTAGGATCTTCGCACTTCCAAAATCGCATAGCTTGAGTACACCAGTGTTTGGGTCAAGCAAGAGGTTTTGCGGCTTGATGTCACGGTGGCAGATTCCTTGGGAATGAATGTAGGCTAGAGCGCGAAAAAGCTGGTAGATGTAGAGCTTCACTTCAAGAATCGGCATAGTCGACTTCATCTTGTTAAAGAAGCGAGAAGCGCGATAGACCGTCTCGGGTACGAACTCTTGCACCAAATTCAGGTAGACCTCGTCCTTCTGTTTGGGTAGTTAGCTTATGCCCGGCTCGCTACTGGACAATTCAAAATGCTCACACGCTCCCCATTGGAGTAGTAGAAAGCCTTCAACTGCACGATGTTCGGGTGTCGGACGATGCGCATGATTTGAAGCTCACGATTCTACGCCGGAGTAATTAGTCGACGGACGTAACAGTACCTGATCATACTCCATTGAGTTACCTTGAACCTCTTGTCTTGAAGAACCCGCTTGATGGCCGCGTCTTCCCCAGACGGAGACAATTTCGTCTGGAAAACGACACCGAAGGAGCCGTTGCCGACGATTTTACACTGCGTGTACTGCAGATCCCTCGTTTCGCCGGTGATGCCATCCTGGACCTTTTCCCGGATGACTTCTATCGTCTTGTCTTAGTACTACTGTTCGAAACAGGTATCATCGGACGGGGGAAGAGAGTAGGGGGGGAAGGGGAGGGGAGGGGTGAAGGGGACTGGCTCACCTCCCATGCGAAGGGTATTGAAGGCCGCTGTTGGGCGATTTTGCGCCATGTTGGAGGCAGTTCTCTATTGGTTGCAAAATGGGACTCTCCAAGGCGTCTTCTTAGCGTCAGCAGGAAGAGACGGAAGGCGTCTGACGCGCGGATCGGGACGCCGTGTTGGGCAACGGTTGAACGGCAGGGTCGGGCTGCGTCTCGAGCGCAATTGACAGAAGACACTCGCGTGGGCTCAGTCTCTTCGTCGGGTGAGGAGGTGAGGCCGAATTGAAGTGCCGGTCGGGACCAATACACACACGGAGACACACACACACACACGCAACACACGGTTTAGGTGCGAACAGTTACGATGCTGAACTAAGAGTAAATGGGGAGTGGACGGTGGTTTCGCAAAAGGGCAGAAAATCGGACCTAAGCAGATGTAACAATTAGGATCTATGCAGAAAGCTCTGGGATCAAGACGGTGTGGTATCGCAAGAAGGCGGAGGTTATATGTAGGTAGGGGTTCTGGCGGGGTTGCAAGTGGCCCAAATGACGGAACGTGACTCGAAAGAACTTTTAGGTGTGCAGCGAGTGGTTGGAGCTACCTGGTGGATGAAAATAGGCCGGTTACGTAGTTGATGGAATGATTGATGATGAGATGGGCTGGGACAGGGCAGGTTGGACGGAATGTATTGAATATGTTGAAGGATGAATCTGGACATGGGGACATGAATCTATCTGTAGAGAGAGAGAGAGAGAGAGAGAAAGTGTGTGTGTGTAGTAGTGTATGTATTGTGTGCCTGTGTACTAAGAAGTAGGTATAATTCTAGGCAAGCAGACAGCCAGACAGACGGCCAGACAGCCGGACAGACATGGAAGCAAGGCAGGTAGGCAGGCAGGCAGGTAGACAGTTGAGAGCAGGACGAGCAGGTAGGTAGACAGGTAGAGACAGGTAGAGAGAGACAGGTAGACATGAGAGGTAGGCAGGCGAGCAGGCGAGCAGGCAAGAAGCGAGTGGACTCACCTTGTGGGATGATGACCTGGGAAGACCTGATGCTTGCCTGCAGCACCACCAGTTAGTCGGCGGAAAATTGTGTGCATGCGTATAACGACTATACGGCATCGAATTGACATTGATGACATCGACAGACTCGAGATGAGATGAGGGGCTGATGATGCACATGAGGAACAAAGAAAGAGGAGACAGAGAAGACTTACTTCGGCTGGGTAGATTGGTAGATTGGCAACGAGCCCCGCGAGACGTTGGGAAGGATGGAAATACGCAAGGTAGAGGTTTTGTAGGTGGTTAGGTAGGCGGGAGTGATGAAGGTGGGAGGTGGATGGTGGATGGTTTGAGTGGCCCAGTCAGAGCGAGTGAGAGCGTGAGAGCGTGTGAGAGGAGAGGAGGGGTCGAATCTGGAGGTACCTAGGTACTTGGTGACTTCGTCTTCTTCTTCTTCTTCTTCTTCTTCTTCTCAGTTGAGTCGTTCAAAATGGGGGAACAGGGGACCAGGGGAGCAAGATGGGGGGGGGGGGGGGGGGGGGGATGGAAAACCGGCACGGGCGTGGTGGGCCCCGGTGCGCTGGGCGGGGGTGGGGGGGCGGGTGGGCTGGGGGGGGGCTTGGGGGGTAAAAGTTGCCGC